>JANAVB010042619.1:11292308-11516212 GCA_029216955.1 Iris pallida | reverse complement strand
TTAGAGGAGAAGCAGTAGCACCTGCTGTTGGAAAAATTAGTATTGGGGACAAGTTCTGTGCCTACAGATTTTTGCAACAGCAACAGTATGCAGTAAGCTTGTCGCAAATGCAACAATATACACATCTATTCACCTGCAACAAGCAGTTAGTAGTAAATAGTATTGTGTGGTTGTGTGTAGATTGATAGGGAAGCGAAGGGTTTGTTGTGGGAATAAGCAGTTCAGAGCAGCAGGGCTATCACTCCCGTCCCGAAATACGTAAATTTTTTGCTTTTCCTGTTATGGTATTTGGCACGTGTATCTTGATTGCATGTATCATGTATTGTAACTGGCCATGGCATGAAACAGTATCTCGTCCTGAATTAGTGTGCCAACACTTGTCCTTGTTTGGTTGTAGGCGTAGCTCACTGCTTCGATAATAAAATTTTGAACCGTGTTGTGGTTATGATTTTATTTAATTAATTTAATTAGTTGTATCATGCACCATTTAACATGTCATTAGTCATATGGTTAGGTCATGTTAGGGTTAGGGTTTAGTTGAACCAACCCATCCCTATATATTTCTTTTTCTCTCTCCTCATTCATTCTTATTTTCATTTCCTCCCACCAACCCACCTAGGCAAGTACATCTTGCACAAATGAGAGACCACTTGCATTTTTTATTTCTTTTTATATTATTAGTCTAGATTGTTCTTCTCTTCATTCTCTACAAGTTTAGTTCTTAGAGTTTTTGATTTTAACGGTTAGTTTTGTGTAGATCTAAGTTTCTAAAACTAGAATTTTATAGATTTTTGGTTTTGATCTATCTAACTTGTTGTTTTTGAAAACTAGTTGTTCCATATTGTAAAGAATTTGATTTCATTTAATTTTGGCTTTGAAACGCTTGATTTCAACTTATTTTGAGGAAGTTATGATTCCTTGAGTTCATGGGTTCCCTATGCACTTCGGTGCTGATTTGGGAAAGATGAACAGCCTGCACCTGCACTTACGTGCAGCCTGCACCTTCTGCGTAGACTGCACAACCTGCATACCTTCATGCACTGCACTGTACCTTTTTGTACAGACTGCACAGCCTGTGCATATAGAAGCATAAAAATTTTCAAAATGAAGCCCATGCGCCAAGCCAGTGAAGCTCTATATCCCTCCAAAGAAGCTCTATGGGCCCAGCCGAAGGAGCTCTATACACCCAGCCAGTAGCTCTATGCGTCCAGTCAGTGAAGTTCTATGCACCCAGCCAGTGAAGTCCCATGCGCCCAAGACTAGCTCCTTCAAAAGGAGGGCGCATAGCCAGAGACATGGCTATGCGCCCAAGCCTGACTCAGTCAAAGCCATGATCAAAACGTGCACCAAGCATATGGCCACATCAGTCTCCACGAGCAATCGTGTACCGAAGCATGCGACTACGTCAACACCATGACCAACCCATCTCACAGCCTGCATGCGCCTACACCCTATGCGCCCAAGGCAGGGTTATGCGCCCACATGAAAACCAGTATGTTTTCCTCATATGGGCGCATAACATCATTCCAGCTCCAGAACGACTATAAAAGGGTCTCATTCTCTTCAAAACACAGAATGGAGAGCATTTTCAAGAGCCAAATTGCTGCACTTCTTGCCAGTGAGCCGAGAGTTGGCAATTTTCTTAGGTTTTCTCCCACTTTTGTAATCGAGTGTCACGGAGTAAAGGAACAACTGTCGCTCGATCTCCATCGTCCCATTCTCCAGAATTCTTTTTGTACTCGGGGATCCTCAGCGTAGGATAACTCGATTTGTGGTGCCTTGAGCCAATAAAGAAAAGACATCATTTCTTTTTTTGTGTCCACAAAAATGACTCTGCTGGGGACACCTTTTTCTCTGACGAGAAGGTGGTGAAGCAATCCGATACCGACAAAGTGGGGAGCACTCAGAAGATGCTTATCGTAAAATTTGACCAGCAGCCGTTCGAAGAGATGCTCTCGAGGGATGGCTCTACTCCTTCAAAATCAGCGAAGCCAAACAAGTCTCGCAAGACTTGGCTTCCAAAGGCTCGCTGTGCATATCCTGCTAGTGTCATAGCAGATATGCAACTGGAGGACTCTGTCACATGGGCGCATGACTCTGCCACAGAAGTTCCCCAAATAGAGAAGGCTCACACCGTTCCGGGCTCTACTAGCCCAGTGACTTCTTTCCTGCGCAACCAACAACAGAGTATCCGATACTCGAGACTTGGCAGAGAAAAATACTACGATGCTAAGAATTAGGGTGTGCGACACTCTGGGCAAACCTAGCGAGGCTCACAAACGAAGGAGGCGAAACTGGAAGAAAGCATCGCTGCTCCACCAAGCATGCGCCTAAAGCCATGCGCCCAAGGGGATGCATGGGCGCATAACCCCAACCGGAGTGCTTCTGTCTTCAACAGACTGGGTATCCAGGGTCATGCGCCCAAGGCTATTCGCCCAAAGGGCTGACTGGATTCATACTATACGCCTACATCAAGGGGACTCAGACATGCTATCAAGAAGCATGCGCCCAAGGCCAGTCTCCAAGGCCTATGCGCCCACACATAAAGACAGGCCCCAACGTATAGCACGGGGCTGTCTTCAAGGACATCACAGAACTTAGGTGTGGGGGTTGCCCCTGCACGTGAACTAAGTCTGGATGCGCCAACTCTCCTTACAAACCTGCATGCAAAGCTTGGCGATGCATGCAACATGGATTGTAAGGCAAAACTCTCTTCCGCTGACTTGCACGACATGATAAATCATAAGCGTAAAGCGAGGGAGGACATAACAATCCATAGTGCACATCCGTGCACAAGTATTATTATCAACTATTGTTGCTCCAAAGTAACAAGAGTACCTCAGAGAAAGTCCGTATTCGACGGCTGCACTTCTCTGACGATGAGAAGACGCTATGTGTCTCATCCAATATGGCTTCATGGGGTCCTTCTTATGGAAGCCCCAATCAAAGACGATGGACCACGAACCCAACTTTCTCTCTCAGTTTCGCGAGAAGAAGAAGAAAGAGTCTACCAATAGATGGCCAACAGGCTGTCACATCTGAAGGAGTCTATATGGGTACTCGGTCAAAAGCAATATTTCGTATGGACGACGAAGAATCCCAAGCTGGGGTAGTATTCCCTAAGAGTGTAAAGCGGATGACCTCCACATTGGAGGTAGCCTTCCAGAGAATGATGATCCCTTCAGATCTGATAGCGACTATCTACCTCCTCTACCTGAAGACGAGGGACTTGCCCACTCAGAGACAGACAGTATCAGCACCAGTTGTACTATTTCCTCTATTCATCCTCGTATGTTATCTACATACATGGAAGACGGAGGAAGACCTGAAGAAGCTAGAGATCAGACCAGCAAACGGTTAGAGGGTCTGGAAACAGTATTCGCCAAGATCACTGACATGCTTACCATATCATGGTAGTCCAAGCTGCTAGGGCTTCCACCTCAACAAAACAGTCTCGGCCCACGCTGGTCCGGCTCACAGCAATAACCCTCCTTCACTACAAAAGGAGTATTATTCCATTGCGCCTCTTCCAAATCTCATAAATGCTGGGGGTGGTCCTTCCCCAACGACGCCTGGCAACCGTTCAGCAGTCGTTTCCCAATACCTGCTCAATCAACAGGATGTAATTGATTTCCTGGTCGCTCGTCTCGACACCATCTCACATAAAGGCGAGCTTCAGAAGATGGGGATATCTCAACCGTATCCTCCTGAGTGGGAGAATGCTACTTGCCCTCCTAAATACAAGTCCGCTGACGCTGAATTCATTCAACTAGTTGACTTCTCCTCGTTAGCACATGACATACTTCAACACGCAGACTCTGCACTTGCCCAGAGATGATCCATTCTTATTGAAGCTGTTTATTAGCACCTTGCAGGGGGTAGCTTTCGAATGGTTCTGCAGTCTGCCTGACGGATGTATCAATTCATTCAAAGACTTGGAGAGGTTGTTCCTCAATAGGTTTTACGAGAGTGGCATACATGTTAGTATGTCTACCCTCACCGAGACCAAGCAAAGGAGGACTGAGTCTGTCATCGTCCTTCATCGAACGCTTCAGACGGCTAGCACTGAAGATGCCCTTCAGCATACCAGACTCAGAACTTATGGATACTTGTCGACATAACTTCCTTCCTACGGTAAAGTTTTGTCTGGGTATACATAAGTATGATACATGGCCCGCTTTTATTGGGGCCGCTGATGCTGCTGAAAATGACATCCCTAACTTGGAACTACTGGGGTTGAAAATACCCAAATCCGAAGACAAGGGCAAGCACCCTCAGACTATTCCTGTACGCGGGGGTAAAAGGAAAGAAGTCCTGAAGATCGACACATCCAAAGGAGCTTCTAATTCTCAGAGCGCCTCCGACAAGCCTAAGGAGACCTTCTCCTTTGATGAAGACGATGTCATTACTATCTTTCACACATTGACAAAGGGTAATAAACTGACATTGCCTCCACCATGACATCTTGCAGAGGCGAGCCAGCTCAACGATCCCAAGTACTGTCTCTATCATCAGTACGTGCATCATTCCACAAAGGACTGTATCGTCCTGAAAAAGAAGATACAAAAACTTATGGACAGCCAAGTGATCAACCTCGAAGCTGAAGACAAGGTCGTATCTTCTAACATGATCTCTCTTCAGTTTGGGGACTTTCCTTCCACAGAAGTCCCAGACGGCGTGGTCCCGATTCCCAAGACAATAATGGAAGTCGTCAACCTACCGCCAGTTCGCAACTCAACCTTGGTGCCAGTCACGAATGAATGTGGTGAGATCATGTGGGTCCATCTGGACTTTGTACAAGAAGTGACGCAGGGGTGGTACCTCCTAAAGCAAAAAGGGGCAAGAAGTACAAGTCATGCCATGTAGTATCCTCTCCCATCTACGAGGTTCTATCTCGTGAGACGCGATCGAGGAAGACTCATCTTTCGGACATACGATCTCGTACAAGAAGAAGCAGTCCCTTCTCAACCTCCTGCTACCCCCACAAGCTCAGAAGTCGGCCCATCTAAACCTTCAACTACGGACAAAGCCAAGCAGAAGGAGACACAGTTTGATAAGTCTCTGAAGGCTCCGGTTCCCGAAGGCATGGATCGGCCCTACAACTTTGACATACTAGCACAGCTAGCCAATACACCTGCCAGGTTGTCTCTGTTTGATCTGTTGCGACTCTCCAAAGAAATATGGAAGGCCTTAAGTGAGGCATTACTACATGCTGACTCTTACCTCGCCGAAGTCAAAGTCCCCGCTGAAGACCCTGTCTTCTGTCCTCACTACCACAGTACTATGGAAGTGGTGCCCAACATCACCTTTTCTTAGGAGGACATGCTACTAAAAAATAATCGTTATGATAGACCCCTGTACTATACAGGGTATATCGGGGCGATCAAGGTGGACCGTATACATATCAATCCAGGATCCTCCCTCAGCATCATTCTTAGAAATTTGCTTCAAATTCTGGGAATCCCTCTGCACAAGCTATCTGCAACCAACACAACTATCATGGCTTTCAATGCTGATCGAAGCCACCCGCTGGGCAAAATACGTCTCAAGTGCCAGATCGGTGATCTCCGAACAGAGGTTTCTTGTTATGTGATCGATGCCAATATATCCAACAACGTCTTGTTAGGACATCCATGGATACACGAGAACATGATCGTTCCTTCCATACTTCACCCGTACTTCATGTATGTCAACAGCGACGGTGTCGTGAAGACGAAGTTTGCCGATGTCGATCCTTTTAAGGGCATCGAAGCTTACTATGGAGATTCGGTACTTTACCAATCCCGGCCCCCCTAAGGATGATGGTAATGAAGCTGACAATGAAGCTGAAGGAAGCTCATCCTCTAATGATGGTCCCCTGATCATCCGAGTCAAAGGACGTACTAATCCAAAAAAGTACTCCGAAGCCTCTCATAATTTGGGTTAAAAAGAAGAACCCTGACAAGGTCAAACCATTGACCATTACTCTCAGCAAGACACCCTGGAAGGAACCTACTGACGCCCGTCCTCCCAATCCTGAAGAACTACCCTACGTGGTGAACTCGACCAAGACTATGGCTCCTCTTCCAGATGATGATCCCCTCAAGGAGTATATCAATACTCATAATAATGTACCTTCAGCGGATGATGTTATCCCTGAAGAAGAACTTGCGTATTTCCTTAGTAAAGGTTTATCTTTGAATTACTCCGATGTTTATCAATCTGTAAACTACTACATAGATACGATATACGCTCTAGAGAACTGGCATAGGACCACACCTCTGTATGTCGGTCACGATGCCTCACCTGCGAGAAAAAGTTTACCCTGAAGATATCCTCTACTTCATCGTCCCAGCCAGAAAGAAGGATGAAGAACTAATCATCTTCGGTCGTATAATTGGCGAGAGAAAGTTCGTTCCAGACTCTACTTCTTCCAAGCACAACATAGAAGCTGACCATGACTCTAGAAAAATACAACTTTTTCGGTATAGTTGGTCGGCCAAAAATATCATCCAGAACATGGGATATGACATCAAAAGCGACAATGGGCTAAATTACAGCCGAGGACGACGATTGCCAATACGACACTTTGCTCCTTCCGGCAAATCTGAGAAATTACTATCAACGAAGCGGTGTTGGTCTGGGTTATGTCATCCCTCCAACAACTCCTGAAAGATCGTTGTTCTCATTCTTCTGATTCCTCCTGCTGGGACTCGGACTCCAGCATTGACGACGTATTCAAGACAACTCTGTCCGTCAACATGGTTTCCGTTGACCAAATCACAGACTGACGTCCTAATCAATCGAACTCGAACAATAGGCTCAAAAGATGGAAAATAGGTGGGAAGCTGCGCTTCGAACAATGTGAACCACCTACCGAAGACGAAGTCATCCAAGTCAATTTAGGAGATGAATCATCTTTAAACCAATCTTCATCAGCAAAAGTCTATCTGGCGATGAACGCCAATCTCTTATAGCAGCTTGTAAGAGAATACATCGATGTCTTCGCATGGAGCTATGAAGACATGCCTTGCTTCGACCCTAAAGTCGCCATGCACCGTCTGAATATTTTGTCCAAAGCTAAGCCAGTGAAGCAGCAACAACGACGATTCCGTCCAGATGTCATTGTAAGCCCCTGTTTTTCAAAATTTTATTTAATTAGTGTTTATTAATTATTAGTATCAAATTTAGCCTTAAAATAATTATTTAGATTTTTAGGAATTTTTCTAGAATTTTAATGAATTTTAAATAAGTTTTATATATTAAAAATATCACTTTGTAATTTATTTAAATGTTTAATATCATTTTGCAAATTTTAGAATTGTTTTAATGTAGATTTGTAATTACTTTAAATGTTTTAAATGCGGAATGCAAATTCTATTTTGTATTTAGCTACTGTTGGGGCCTTTCTTTAAAACCTAAAACTATGGGGGCCTAGTTGCTAACCTACACTACCCCCCACGACCACACTCTCTCTCCCCTACCCACTCTGCTGACCGACGACCGCCAGCGCGGCCCGCCCCCGCCCTTTCCGGCTGCCCCCCGACTGCCTCAACCCCCTATTTTAAACCCCCTCACCCCCTCAGCTCAACCACCCCCACTTCGACCCACCACAGCCACCGCAGCCCCCCGTCTTCCCCATTTAAATCCTGCCTGAACCCTAACTCCGGCGTACCCTACCACCGCCTCACCGACCATCGTCGTCGAGCGCCACCACCACCATTCGGTTCGCCCCGACGAGAGGAGCCCAGCGCCACCAAGGTGCCCCGACTACGACGTCTCCTCCGCCCGTCTGCACCCTCGAATTCCCCCTTCGACGCCGGATACGTGAGTAACAGAGCTCATCTCGTGTCATCCGTATCCCAAAGCCACGTGCGTGGTTCGCCAGGACACGGGGACACTAGTCTAGTGTATGGACACCGTATTTTAGCATTCGTACGTGTCGTGCATAGCACGGACACGTAGAAATCCTGTGTCCCTAACTGTCCGGACACAGGATCGATTTTTTTTTATATTAATATTTAACCTAACCTGAATAAAATAAACCTAAACCCTAACTCTAACACAACCCTCGGGCTGACCCCCTGGCCAGTCCGACCTAGCCTAACCCCCCCCCCCCCCCCCCCCCGCGCTCTCTGGCTCTGGTTCGAGCCCCTTACTGCTGTTTCTTTTTCTTTTTCTTTTCTTTCTGTTATATATATATATATATATATTATATATATATATATAATATATATATATATATATATATATAATATATATTTTTTTATTTATATAGATATATATATATTATATTATATATAGATATATTTATATTATATATATATATATATATATTGTATATATATATGTATATTATGTAATTATATATATGTACTGTATTTTTAATATATACGTTATATTTATACTTATTTATGTATATGTATATTATGTATATATGTATATATTTCATGTGTATATATATTATTATATTATACTTTATAATTAAAAATATATATATACTTTATAATTAAGTATTTCCTTAATATATATATTGTATATATATATACTTTTTAAATATATATATATATATATATATATATATATATATATATATATATATATATATATATATATATATATATATATATATATATATATATATATATATATATATATATATATATATATATATATATATATATATACACTTTATAAATTAAGTATTTTCTTATATATATATATATGTGTGTGTACTTTTAACATATGTATGTATATATTCACTATACATAATTTTACCTTATTAAATATTAATATTTATTTTGCACTTTTTACCAATTTGTATTTTAGTGTATTTAAATTACTGCAACCATTTGGTGTCCAAGCCTAGCATAGGTTTTTGGGCCCAAATATGTTTTCACACATGCAAGACCTGTACAAGTCATATTGGACTGATTCATGGCCTTGGGTCCTGTATTTGAACTTTGGTTCAAATTATGTACATGGACAAAATATGCAGATAATTAATTATTTAATTTCAATTGTGTGCAATGCGGTTTTTGATTTTCTAAAAATACTTAAATTACTATTAAAATTCTGGAAAAATAGTATTTAGATACTATGTTAATTTAGCTAATTTAGTATAATTTTTATAGTATTTAATTTACTGTTTTGCCACTAGTTTGGCATATGAAACCAAAACTTATTTTCTGTGTACTTAGGAAAACTGATTTTTATAAAATACTTGTACTGGTTAATAAATTCCAAAAAAATTATAATAAATTTCTATGATTAACAAGGATCATTTTGGTACTTTACTTTAAGTAAAATAAGCTTTTTGTCTATCTCAAAAATTGTTAAAACACAATGATCATTTTATTTATTTATTGATTAATTATGACTTGTAACTTTTTGTGCTATTTTGAGTTTTAGCCGTATTTGAACCTCACCCCTCACCAGCGTAAAGACACTAGAAAGTTAGTTAAAATAGTGTGTCACCCCACATTGGTCTCCTATACTAAAATCATTATTTTGGCTAGGTGTCCAGTCACAAGTCGTGTTGCACCAATTAGTGTTTAGTGTTTTAGCTTAGTGTAAAACTAAGTTTATGTATTTATTTCTACAGTGACGAGTTACCAGACATCTATAGCACTTTTATCGCAGCTTGCTTTGCTTTGCTTTGCTAGAGGCAAGTACTTTCTACAAACTTTACATACTGTTACATAAATGAACTGCTAATCCAACCATGTTAAATGCTGATCCTTGGGGTAGCAAGTTAAAAGGTCACATATTGTACTTTCCATTACTACCATGCTTAGAATAGTTTTTATATATCTCTTACATGATTAGAGTATGGGTTATGGGGAAACTGACAGTTGAGTACGTGATCATGACCCCCTATAGTAGCGAGCGAGGTCGCATTTTATATGTATACCTTGCCGCAGGCCATTATCCCGCATTTCTATACGGATGTACACCTATGCTTGTTAACTTGTACGTATATACATTTTATTTACATGTACCACAGTACATTGTACATCTATTGACCGATCACGTACCTGCTACAGTTTTAAACATTACATATACATCTGTTTCTATGACATATGTGTCCTTGCCATGATAGACTATGTGATGCCATGTTTCCAGTTATTTCCTCTTATGTTCATTTCCATGTTTCATATGCTAGTTTGCTAGATTAAGTACTTGCTCCCGTCCTGACAGGATAACGTTGTAGGTGTCCTTACTGAGGAGGAGTTACTCTGCGACACATATTATGGAGTTACTGCCGAGGACCCGGCTTTGCTTTACGAGGATGTTCCTGCGGGGAACCTCGCCTAGTTATCTTTTTACTTTAGTCTTTTGAGAGTAGTCATGTATTAGGCTACATATTTTGTAACTGGACATGTATCCAGTTTTACATTTCAGACTTGTACTTTGGACATTTTACTATATGATACGACTTTTGTGTTTGGAGCATTTATGACTTTTATTCATTTATAGAACTGTTAGCACATTTTAGTCTTATCCTGTTGTCTTTAGAACAGCTTACTACGTTTTATATCAAATGTAGGCTGGGCATGACTCGGCCTGGCCCAACAATTTGGGTAGCGGGTCGTGACATGTTTTTAGTGGTGGCCCATGCAGGTCCTGACTAAATTGTTTGGTTACGTTATTATACCAAGCATGCCTGCAATTAGGAACTTAAGGTAATTAGACAACATTAAGAATGACGCTTAGAACACCTAGAGGAATGCTAGGATTGCAACATAGGAAAAATATCACATGCTTGCTATTATAACTAGATTTTCTTGCCTATGATTTCTTACTTTAAACAAGCTCTTATAAGTCCTTTTTATTTTTTTATTAGATGGTGCTTACTCGTTCGTCCCAGTATGTTACACCTGAGAATGGTGCACTCCCTATCCAGTCAGCTGACCAGTTGACTGATACACCCCCACCTCCACCTACCACACTCCTCCACTCCACAGATCCACAGACCCAGATGCCTCCACCACCTTCCATATCCCAGTCCCAGCAGGTCCCGATACTTCCACCACCCTCTATCATCATACCTACCCTGGCTTTCGTCACACTCGACGGGAACCAGCTGCTCACTATGATCCAGGGGTTCCTAACAACCCATCAGGAGCAGACTGCCCTACTCCGCCAGAGCATGGAGCGTTCTGAGGGACGTCCCGTGGTCCCACCACCTGTAAAGCCACGGCAGAGAGCGGGGACGATCAAGGACTTCATGGGTCTGAATCCCAAGGAGTTCTCAGGGACTGAGGGCATAGTAGTAGCAGATGACTGGCTAGATTCGGTAGAGAGGAAGCTCCTAGGAGTCAGGATGTCGGGTGACCTCCAGGTCGAGGCAGCAGGATTTCTGCTGATAGACTTGGCAGGAGTCTGGTTCCGGAATGAGCCGTTATTTGTGAGAGGGAGAGCCACTTGGGATCAGTTCAAGACCCAGTTCAAGAAGAAATTCTTCTCGACCACTGCTAGAGTAGCCATGGGGCTACGATTCCAGAACATCCAGCAGGGGAACCGTTCTATTGATGACTATGCGGCAGAGTTTAGTCGCCTGAGCCGTTTTGCTCCTAGTCTGGTTGCAGATCCAGACGAGATGACCCGTAGGTTTTGCCATGGTCTAGTTCCAGATATTGGCATTCTTATAGTGGCGAACGGTACGACTGACTACTACCAGAGCCTAGAGTTGGCCCAGAGCATTGAGGAGCATCTTCTGTCTAGCAAGAGGCCGGCTTCTGTACATCATGAGGGACCGTCCAAGCGTCAGGCTTTCCAGCAGAGAGCACCGACGCCGCCCCAGCAGACTTACCGTCCCCCTACATCACATCACCCGACCCGCCAGCTAGAGCCCCGGGACCCCGGCATTGGTAGCAGCAGCAGAGGGGAGCTATATGTTCTTTCTGCGGAAGACCAGGGCACGACAGCTCCATTTGCAGGAAGAGGTTGAAGCAGTGCTTAGTCTGTGGGTCTGCCACCCATCAGATTCGGGACTGCCCAGTAGCGAAGCATAGAGGACTGCTTCCGACTTAGCAGCAGAGGTTTGGGCAGCATCTACAGCAGCAGAAGGGACCTCAGGGGAAGGTTTATAGTCTAGCCCTTGAGCCGGAGCCGGAGCAGGTTTCGGAGCCAGATTACCTAGCTGACGTCATCACAGGTCATATTTATTTGCATACTTTTCTAGCTCTATGTTTGTTTGATTCTGGTGCATCTCATAGCTTCCTATCATTAGAGTTTATACATAAACACCATATAGTAGCTACACCTACTGCAGAGATTAGCAGAGTGATGACAGGAGGGGGACCAGTGCCTATTAGATCTATCTATAGATGTTCTATTCTTATAGCCAGGAGAGAGTTCAGGGGACGATTCTTTGTGATGCCACTCCCCGGTTATGATATCATATTGGGGATGGACTGGCTTAGCTATGCCCATGCATCTATAGATTGCCATGAGGGTAGTATTTTGTTCAGTCCCCCAGGTACAGCACCATTCAGTGTCAGGAGGACAGGGCCGGAGATCAGCCTAGAGCCGAACTGTTGTGCGACAGTCGGGGACGTAGCACCACCACACCCTATCATCAGGGAGTTTATGGATGTATTCCCAGAGGATCTTTCAGGGCTTTCGTCTGACAGAGATGTGGAGTTCACCATAGATTTAGTGCCGGGTTCATCACCAGTATCTCGGGCTTGCTATAGAGTGAATCCCAAGGAGGCAGTAGAGATGAAAGAGCAGATTGATGACCTGTTGAAAAAGGGTTTCATTCGATCCAGTACTTCTTCATGGGGAGCGCCAGTGCTTTTTGTGCCTAAGAAGGATGGTACAGTCCGGTTGTGTATTGACTACCGGGCCTTGAATGCCATCACCATCAAGAACAAATATCCTCTGCCCAGGATAGATGATTTGTTCGACCAGTTGAGTGGGGCGAAAGTGTTTTCCAGGATAGACTTGAGATCCGGGTACCACCAGGTGAAGGTTAGGGCAGCAGACATCCAGAAGACGGCGTTCAACACGAAGTACGGGCAGTACGAGTTTCTGGTGATGCCATTTGGTCTCACAAATGCGCCAGCTGTCTTTATGAATTTGATGAATAAGACATTTCACCAGTATCTGGATAAGTTCGTCGTAGTATTTATCGACGACATCCTGATATACTCAAAGACGCCAGAGGAGCATGCAGAGCACTTGCGGATAGTTTTGGGGATTCTGAGGCAGGAGAGAATTGTTTGCCAAATTACCGAAGTGCGAGTTCTTTTTAGACCGAGTGGAGTTTCTCGGCCATGTAGTCACTGGAGATGGAATCTCGGTGGATCCCAGGAAGATTGCTGCAGTTGAGACATGGAAGGCTCCGACGTCAGTTTCAGAGATCAGGAGCTTTCTGGGTTTAGCAGGCTATTATAGAAAGTTCGTCCAGGACTTTGCTAGGATAGCTGAACCCATGACGAAGCAGACACGGAAGGACGCAGAGTACATCTGGTCAGAGGACTGCCAGGCAGCATTTGAGGAGCTGAAGAGGAGGCTGACGACCGCTCCAGTTCTGACTTTACCTTCAGGTTCTGGAGGTTTACTATTTACAGCGATACTTCTGGGAAAGGGCTAGGATGTGTCCTACAGCAGTATGGGAAAGTGATTGCTTATGCATCTAGGTAATTGCGGACTCATGAAAGGAATTATCCTACCCATGACCTAGAGTTAGCTGCGGTGATCTTTGCACTCAAGTTATGGAAACATTACTTATACGGAGAGCGTGTGGAAATCTTTACTGACCACGAAAGCTTGAAGTATGTGTTCACGTAGAAAGAGCTGAACATGAGGCAAAGACGATGGCTGGAGTTAATGAAAGACTTCGACATCGATTTACAGTATCACCCCGGAAAGGCAAATGTGGTGGCAGATGCGCTGAGCAGGCATCCGATGGCATGGTACCTGATGATTGATCGGCATTTATGGGAGGATCTGGAGAAGCTCGGTATCGAGCTAGTTCGGCCAGGATCAGTGATATAGATGATGGCGCTTGACATTCAGTCAGGTTTGATGGAGCAGATCTGGAAGGCACAGTCTATAGATGAGAGCCTTCACAGACTTCGAGCCCAGGCGTTAGCAGGATTGCTGGATGACTTCACTATAGCAGAAGATGGATCCCTGAGGTATGGCAGCCGATTGTGCATGCCGAAGAGAGAGCTGGTAGAGGCAGTCTTGCAGGAGGCGCACCGATCGAGATATTCTATTCACCCTGGTGCTAACAAGATGTACCGTGACTTACGGGAACATCTTTGGTTGCACGGGATGAAGAGGGATGTATCACGTTTCATCTCGAGATGCCTAGTTTGCCAGCAGGTCAAGGCGGAGTGCCAGAGGCCAGCTGGTTTGTTGCAGCCGTTGCCCATTCCCGAGTGGAAGTGGGAACATATTACGATGGACTTCGTCTCAGGGCTTCCTCGTTCCCATGGAGGGAAGGATGCCATTTGGGTCATCGTGGACAGTCTGACGAAGTGTGCGCACTTCATACCCTTCAAGGTGGGGCTTTCCACCGAAAAGTTGGCGGAGCTATACATGCAGCAGATAGTTCGCCTATACGGAGTGCCAGTGAGCATCGTGTCAGACAGAGATTGCAGATTCACATCCCACTACTGGAGGAGCTTGCAGGAGGAGTTGGGCAGTAGGCTCAAGTTCAGTACGGCGTACCACCTGCAGACAGATGGGCAGTCCGAGAGGACGATACAGACACTGGAGGATATGCTGAGGACCTGCGTGCTGGACTTCGGAGGATCATGGAAGAGCCATATGCACTTGGTAGAGTTTTTATACAATAACAACTACCAAGCCAGTATCGGTATGTCTTCTTTCGAGGCGCTATATGGACGACGATGTCGCACACCGCTCTTTTGGGATGATGTCAGAGACAGAGTTACGCTTGGGCCAGAGATGATCACGGATGCAGCAGAAAAAGTCGGAATGATCAGAGACAGGCTCAGAGTAGCTCAGGATAGGCAGAAACTCTGGGCAAATACTAGTCGCAGGCTGATGGTGTTCGCAGACGGTGATATGGTGCTAGTGAAGATATCACCTACTAGAGGGACGATCCGGTTCGGACGAGGAGGGAAGCTGAGCCCCAGATACATCGGGCCGTTCGAGATACTTGGCAGGATTGGAGAGGTAGCTTACAGGATTGCACTTCCACCCAACCTAGCAGGAGTTTACGATGTCTTTCACGTATCTCAGCTGAGAAGATATGTTCCGGACCCCAGTCATGTGCTAGATCATACAGAGTTGGAGGTCGGACCGAGCCTTACAGTTTCTGAGCAGTCGGTGAAGATATTAGACAGGAGAGAGAAGAGGCTGAGGAACAAGGTTATATCCCTAGTACAAGTAGCTTGGAACCATCACTCTCCAGGTGAATCTACTTGGGAGAGGGAGTCGGACATGAGGGAGAGATACCCTTACTTGTTCGATCCAACCGCTGCGAGGGAACCACCCGTTCCCGCTTGATGCTTTTGAGGTTAGTTTCGATCGCAGTCTTAGTCATTTTGTTGCATTACTCGCTATGTTAGAATATTGTAGGGTCTTCAATCCTTGTGAATTTCGAGGACGAAATTTTTCAAGGAGGGAAGACTTGTAAGCCCCTGTTTTTTAAAATTTTATTTAATTAGTGTTTATTAATTATTAGTATCAAATTTAGCCTTAAAATAATTATTTAGATTTTTAGGAATTTTTTAGAATTTTTAATGAATTTTAAATAAGTTTTATATATTAAAAATATTACTTTATAATTTATTTAAATGTTTTAATATCATTTTGCAAATTTTAGAATTATTTTAATGTAGATTTGTAATTACTTTAAATATTTTAAATGCGGAATGCAAATTCTATTTTGTATTTAGCTACTGTTGGGGCCTTTCTGTAAAACCTAAAACTATGGGGGCCTAGTTGCTAACCTACACTACCCCCCCCCACGACCACACTCTCTCTCCCCTCACCCACTCCGCTGACCGACGACCGCCAACGCGGCCTGCCCCCGTGTAATGTCCCAAATTCGTGATACGTATTTAGTATACGTATACGTGTTTTGGACCCATATTTTATTCATGATTAGTTATCTTGGTTTATTTTACACTGGCTTGGTTTTATTGGCATTGATAGTTTAAATGGTTTTAATGGTTCATTGGTTTATTTTTGGATTAGTGAGGCTTGGTTTATTTCATGATTCAATTGGTTTAAATTGCAAGAGACAGAGTTTATTGGCCTTGACTTGGTTCACCTTGGTTTATCTTGGCTTGGTTTATTCCTGGGTTGGTTCGGCTTGGTTTGGTTTGCTTGGTTCATTATGAACCATAATGGTGAACCCCCTACCTACCACCACCACTACCATTTATTAACCCCTTCTCCTTTCTCTCTCTTCATTAATCATCTTTTTCTTCCTCATTTACTCCTCACCTACCAGAGGAAGAGATGGGTCTAGGCAAGTACAACTTGTTTCATGAAGGAACTCCAATTTTATTGCTTCATTCTCTTACTTACAGCATTTTAACTTACTTTAGTACTTGGCATTTCTACTTTTTATGGCTAGATTCTTGTAGATCTAAGACTATTTTCAGATTTCTTGGGTTTTGATCTATTTAATCTTATTTTTATCAAGTTCTGATGGTTCCATGTTGTAAAGCATTTCGTTCTGCCCTATTTTGACCTATGGAAGTTCGGATTTGGACTCTGGATGAAAGGTTCATGGAGCTTGGGAGCCATGGCTTGAAGAGTTCTTCTCTTCGGAAGGATGGAGAAGAAGAACTGTTCACAGCCGCATGAACTTAGCCACATAGTCTTTATGCGGCAAGTTTCCTTCCTGTTGCATAAGCCTTGCTGCACTGTTTAGTCGCATGGCCTATGGCGCAGGGACTAACTCCTCAGTCGCATGAAGGTTTAATCCTCGGCCGCATGAACTTTCAATCCCAGCCGCATGACTTAGGACGATTATTTTAGCCGTATATGACTTAACTCGGGCCGCATGTACTTGATTGGTCATTTGAGCCGCATGAACCCTTGATTGAACCCTGAGCCGTATGAACTCAACGCTCGCGAGCCGCATAGACCGCAGTTTCCCAGCCGCATGGGTTTGCTTCCTTTGACCGCATAGTTATTGCTCTCCGCAGCCGCATAGGTTGCTCCTCCCCGGCCGTAGCCGCATGAATTCCATATCTTCCTGGCCGCATATGTCTTGCCTTTCTCAGCCGCATGACTGAGTAGATCTCCGAGCCGCATATGACTGATACCCCTTTGACCGCATAAGCCTTTCCTTTTTAGCCGCATATGCCTGACCCTATTCAGCCGCATGGGCTGTTCTCTTCCAGCCGCATGAGATCATTCCTGGCCGCATATGCCTTTGCCGCATGGCTCTTCTATAGCCCTTTTGTCCTGAACTTGATTGACATGATTGAATGATAAACTGACATGACATGATAGTGGCCCGCTGTGGCGCACTCCTGACAAAGTACACTTGGCATGATAACCTGACCTGATATATCTTGATCAGCTGTTGCGACGGCTACCTGACATGACCTGACCTGTATAAGTAACCTGGACACCGTGGGTGATTGTGCTTGTACAAATAATCCAGTCCTGTCTTGCATCATGTCTAGGAGGGGACTCCTGGGTACCACGGTCAGGAGTACCTACTGAAATGGACTAAGGTTAATGACTAGTATAATTCACTAGACATGAAGAGATGTTCCCCAGTTACAGGCGATCCCGTTATCCCGGCTGCAAATGTTGGACTTGTAGCCTGCCGACGAGTAGGGCACATTTTCAGCCCACTGTTATGTGGGGCACCCACCATTGTCACTTAAATGATTGAACTCTATTGTCACTCTAATGTATTGTACTCTCTAAATTGTCACTATAATAATTGCCTGGATAACCTGGATAGCTGCAGGGCCTGTGACTACTTGGAGCATCTCATTGCATCTTGCTAGTAACTAGGATTGTGATAACCCTAGTTAGTTAATGTAGAAAGCCATAGGCAATGATTGGCCGTGATTGATTGGATGGAGTCTAGTCCAGTATAGTATTGTCTAGAAGTAATTAATTGTAGATTGTACCAGAATGATTGTCACTCCAGATTGTTACTATAATAATTGTCACTCTAGATTGTTACTATAACGATTGTACTCTATTGTCACTCTAGCGTATTGCACTCTTCATTGTCACTTTTATCATTATACTCTCTCCTTTTCACCTTAATGATTGGCACCTTTAGCAATAAATGATCAGAGACTAAGTTCTGTTCAGGCGAAGGGTTACAATCTCGGTCCTTGTTTGGTTTAAGGATTGTAACCTGGCTTCCGGAATAGTACCTTCGTCTTCTCTTCATATATTGTCCAGCTATATTTTATTTAGCATGATTCTCCAGTTATCGTATGTCAATGATGCTTCACTTAATTATTTTCTCTGATTGGGATAAGTGCATTGGTAGTGCACAAACCTTAATCTGTGTGACTTATTGTTGTTTTCTTACATATTGAATGCTAATAATTTGTTGGTTTTAGTTCTTAAGTGAAGCCCCCTTTGTGGCACTTGCTCTTTCTGGGGTCTGACCCAGCTGGTTTTGTATGGCCAGATACCGGAGCAGCACCAAAGGATCTGCCTGCTTTTCAGCCCGATGGTGGTCACCAGGCGTAACCAGGGCATCGAGTGGGTTTCTTTTTGTTCTCCCACTGTAATATTGTAAATTATTCTTTTGAGGCATTTAGCCGACGAGCAAGTGTTAGCTCGATTGTACTTACATACTGTCTGCCTACGGGCTGTAACATGATTGACAAACCCCGGGGGTTGATCACGTATGACTGAACTCTTGCTAGTCCTCACACTTTGTAACGACTAGCTTCATGATCATTCCGAATATATAATGTATAGGACGCCTTACTATTATGTATTTGGTGGTCTGACATCTTGTAACTATTATTAGTTGGTTGAGATTGAGACAATAGGCTATTTTATGACCTTAAAATACTGATGGATTGTAGTGAAACCCTCACATATCTAGACAGCCGTGACCGTATAGCGGAGTGGATTCCATTCCGTTATACGTAGCTGGCTATGTCTGCCTCCGCTCTCCAGTATTCTGGTTCTGGGGCGTGACACCCCTCCCTTTCCGGCTGTCCCCCGACCGCCTCAACCCCTTATTTAAACCCCCTCACCCCCCTCAGCTCGACCACCCCCACTTCGACCCACCACAGCCACCGCAGCCCCCCGTCTTCCCCATTTAAATCCTGCATGAACCCTAACTCCGACGTACCGTACCACCGCCTCACCGACCATCGTCGTCGAGCGCCACCACCACCATTCGGTTTGCCCCGACGAGAGGAGCCCAGCGCCACCAAGGCGCCCCGACCACGACGTCTCCTCCGCCCGCCAGTACCCTCGAATTCCCCCTTCGACGCCGGACACGTGAGTAACAGAGCTCATCTCGTGTCATCCGTGTCCCAAAGCCACGTGCGTGGTTCGCCAGGACACGGGGACACTAGTCCAGTGTTTGGACACGTGTTTTAGCATTCGTATGTGTCGTGCATAGCACGGACACGTAGAAATCCTGTGTCCCTAACTGTCCGGACACAGGATCGATTTTTTTTTTATATAATGTTTAACCTAACCTAAATAAAATAAACCTAAACCCTAACTCTAACACAACCCTCGGGCTGACCCCCTGGCCAGCCCGACCTAGCCTAAACCACCCCTCCCCCCCCCCCCCGCGCGCTCTCTTGCTCGGGTTCGAGCCCCCTTACTGTTGTTTCTTTTTCTTTTTCTTTTTCTTTTCTTTTCTGTTATATATATATATTTATATATATATGTATATACATATATTTGTATATATATATATATGTATTATTATACTGTACTATATATATATGTACTGTATTTTTAAATATATATATATGTTATATTTAGTACTTTATTATAATGTATATGTATATATATGTATATATATATATATTTATATATATATATATTATTTTCATGTGTATATATATTATTATAATGTATATGTATATTTAATGTATATGTATATATATGTATATATGTATATATTTTCATGTGTATATATATTATTATATATATACTTTATAATTAAGTGTTTCCTTATATATATATATATATATATATATATATTTGTATATATATATATATATATATATATATATACTTTATAAATTAAGCATTTTCTTATATATATATATGTGTACTTTTAACATATGTATGTATATATTCACTATGCATAATTTTACCTTATCAAATATTAATATTTATTTTGCACTTTTTACCAATTTGTATTTTAGTGTATTTAAATTACTGCAACTATTTGGTGTCCAAGCCTAGCATGGGTTTTTGGGCCCAAATGTGTTTTCACACATTCAAGACCTGTACAAGTCATATTGGACTTGATTCATGGCCTTGGGTCCTATATTTGAACTTTGGTTCAAATTATGTACATGGACAAAATACGCAGATAATTAATTATTTAATTTTAATTGTGTGCAATGCGGTTTTTGATTTTCTAAAAATACTTAAAGTACTATTAAAATTCTGAAAAAATAGTATTTAGATACTATGTTAATTTAGCTAATTTATTATAATTTTTATAGTATTTAATTTACTGTTTTGCCACTAGTTTGGCATATGAAACCAAAACTCATTTTCTGTGTACTTAGGAAAACTGATTTTTATAAAATACTTGTACTGGTTAATAAATTCCAGAAAAATTATAATAAATTTCTATGATTAACAAGGATCATTTTGGTACTTTACTTTAAGTAAAAATAAGCTTTTTGTCTATCTCAAAAATTATTAAAACACAATGATCATTTGATTTATTTATTGATTAATTACGACTTGTAACTTTTTGTGCTATTTTGAGTTTTAGCCGTATTTGAACCTCACCCCTCACCAGCGTAAAGACCCTAGAAAGTTAGTTAAAGTAGTGTGTCACCCCACATTGGTCTTCTATGCTAAAATTATCATTTTGGCTAGGTGTCCAGTCACAAGTCGTGTTGCACCAATTAGTGTCTTAGTGTTTTAGCTTAGTATAAAAACTAAGTTTATGTATTTATTTCTACAGTGACGAGTTACCAGACATCTATAGCACTTTTATTGCAGCTTGTTTTGCTTTGTTTTGCTAGAGGCAAGTACTTTCTATAAACTTTACATACTGTTACATAAATGAACTGCTAATCCAACCATGTTAAATGCTGATCCTTGGGGTAGCAAGTTAAAATGTCACATGTTGCACTTTCCATTACTACCATGCTTAGAATAGATTTTATGTATCTCTCACATGATTAGAGTATGGGTTATGGGAAAACTGACAGTTGAGTACGTGATCATGACCCCCCCTATAGTAGCGAGCGAGGTCGCATTTTATATGCATACCTTGCCGCAGGCTATTATTTCGTATTTCTGTACGGATGTACACCTATGTTTGTTAACTTGTACGTATGTACATTTTATTTACATGTACCACAGTACATTGTACATCTATTGATCGATCACATACCTGCTACAGTTTAAACATTACATATACATCTGTCTCTATGACATATGTGTCCTTGCCATGATAGATTATGTGATGCCATGTTTCCAGTTATTTCCTCTTATGTTCATTTCCATGTTTCATATGCTAGTTTGCTAGATTCAGTACTTGCTTCCGTCCTGACAGGATAACGTTGTAGGTGTCCTTACTGAGGAGGAGTTACTCTACGACACATATTATGGAGTTACTGCCGAGGACCCGACTTTGCTTTACGAGGATGTTCCTGCGGGGAACCTCGCCTAGTTATCTTTTTTGCTTTAGACTTTTGAGAGTAGTCATGTATTAGGCTACATATTTTGTAACTGGACATGTATCCAGTTTTACATTTCAGACTTGTACTTTGGATATTTTACTATATGATACGACTTTTGTGTTTGGAGCATTTATGACTTTTATTCACTTATAGAACTGTTAGCACATTTTAGTCTTATCCTGTTGTCTTTAGAACAGCTTACTACGTTTTATATCAAACGTAGGCTGGGCATGACTCGGCCTGGCCCAACAATTTGGGTAGCGGGTCGTGACCGTCATGGAGGCTATCGAGAATGAAGTCAAGAAGTTCATTGCCAGTGGGTTCATTCGCAAAGAACAACACCCTAACTGGGTTGCCAACATCGTTTCAGTCATAAAAAAGAATGGTAAAGTTCGAGTCTGTATCGATTACCGTGATTTGAACTCTGCATGCCCGAAGGACGAGTTCCCTTTACCAATCACCGACGTAATGATCGACAACACCTGCGGCTTCGAGCTGATGTCCTTCATGGATGGGCTCTCAGGCTACAACCAGATCAAGATGTTCCTCGACGACGAGAAGCACACATCGTTTCGAACACCGTTGGGGGTATACTGCTATACGGTGATGCCCTCCGGATTGAAGAATGCAGGGGCGACATACCAGCGAGCCATGAATACAATTTTTTACGATCACTTGCATAAAACTTTGGAGTGCTACGTAGACGATTTCGCAGTTAAAATTCATCTCAAGGGCAACCACCTCCAAGACTTGAGAACGATGTTCGAACTAATGCGTGCACACCAACTAAAGATGAATCCAACCAAGTCTTTTTTGGGAGTCTCCAGCGGCAAGTTCCTTGGTTTCGTCATCACTTCAAAGGGCATACATCTAGACCCAGAGAAAGTGAAGGCTCTCCTCGATATGCATCCTCCAAGAAACCTCAAAGAGCTACGCGGACTACATGGAAGGCTAGCCTACATCAGACGATTCATTTTGAACCTCTCCGGAAGGTGTCAACCATTCACTCAGCTCATGAAGAAAGGCGTATCTTTCGTCTGGACTGAACAATGTCAACTCGCATTCGACGACATCAAGGCATATCTCACAAGCCCTCCAGTATTGGTAGCTCCAATAATGGGGAAGCCCTTCTTTCTATATGTCCGCGCTATGGACCATTCTCTTGGCACCCTCCTAGCTCAGAAGAATAAAGGCGGCCATGAACAGGTAATCTACTACCTCAGCCGCATAATGGTGGGTGCCGAACACAGATACACACTAGTGGAGAAGGAATGCCTTGCACTAGTATTTGCCATCCAGAAGACACACTACTATGTGTCTGGGCAGACTATCCACATTATATCTAAAGTCAACCCTCTCAGAATACTCATGACTAAACTGGGCTCTCTCAATTCCCGTTTAGCTACATGGGCAATGCTGTTGACTACATACGATATGCTTTTCGTTTCTTAGAAGGCAGTAAAAGGCCAAGCATTAGCTGATTTTCTAGCAGCTCATCCGGTGCCAGAATCGTCCAAACTCTACGACGAAATCCCCGACGAAGTGGTAGAGTCTAATACTGCAACTGAAGAAATCCCCATTTGGCGAATGTTCTTCGACGGTGTATCAAGAACAGGACCTAAAGGAAATATCGTGGCTGGAGTAGGTGTCGTGCTCGTGTCACCTGATCATCTGGTTATACATCGTGTATATTCTCTCGTAGAACCATGCACCAACAACATGGCCGAATATAATGCCTTATTAATCGGCCTATAACTGGCGAAGCAACTGGGAGTTGACTATCTAAAAGCCTACGGCGATTCTAATCTAATAGTCAGTCAGGTCCGAGGGGATTATGAAGTTCGCCACGAAGATCTCATCCCCTACCATAGAGCAACAGTCGAGTTGGCATCTACTTTCGGTGGATTCTTCATCGAGCACATACCTCGACTACAGAATATAGAAGCAGATGTCTAGTCGGTCTCGCTGCTTCCTTGACCGTCCTAACCAATACTCAGCAGTCGATCACAGTGTCTGGTCGAGAACTATTCTCTGTGAAAGATGCCTTGCATATTCATCACAGTTATTGCAACAAAAACAAGCGACGATGCTAAAGACTGGAGATTTCCCTTCATAGACTATGCCTTCTATGGAATCCTTCTCGAGGACCTGAAGGAAGCAGTATCTATCCAAAGGCGATCCCTCAGATTTTACTAGGACACAGCTACCAAGATGCTGTATCGACGCTCTTACGATGGGATACTGTTACGATGCTTATCAGACACAGAAGCCAAACATGCACTCCGGAAGGCTCACGATAGAGTTTGTGGTGCACATCAACCAGGCCCCAAATTACAAGATCGCCTCAAATGAATGGGTTATTACTGGCCCACAATGATAGCAGATTCTGTTGAATATGCAAAGAAGTGTAGTGCTTGTCAGTTCCATGCCGATTTCATTCATCAAACTTCGGAGTTTCTACACCCGAAGGCAGTATCTTGGCCATTTGAAGCCTGGTCATGGATGTCATAGGACCAATCAGCCCACCATCCTCCAAAGGACATCGGTTCATCCTAGCTATAACCGATTACTTCTTCAAATGGGCGGAAGCTATACCGCTCATCGAAGTGAAGATGTCAAACGTGATCAGTTTCATCAAATATCATGTCATCTACCGCTTCGGCCTACCTTGCAGGATCATCCATGATATTGGTCTACAGTTTACAAGCCATGCATTCTATCGGTTCTGCGATAGGAATCGAATCCAGAACGTAGCCTCTACTGCCTACAATCCAGCGGCTAACGGGCTAGCAGAAGCCTTCAACAAAACCATCATAAAACTTCTCAAGAAGTTCGTGTCTTCAAACAAGCGCGATTGGAATGAGAAGCTCGGTGAATGTCTATGGGCCTATCGTACAACGGTCCGGACTCCAACATGCAGTACGCCATTCTCTATGGTTTATGGGAGCGAAGCAGTTCTTCCCCTAGAAATTCAGATTCCTTCTCTTCGAGTAGCCTTAGCCAGCGAGCTAACTACCGAAGAAAGCTACCGTCTGCGAATCCAGGAGCTCGAAGCGCTAGACGAAAAATGCTTGTTAGCTCAGCAGCGCATTGAGCTATACCAAGCACGCCTTTCCAGAGCTTTCAATAAAAAGGTGAAGGAGAGGATATTCCAAGTCGGCGATCTGGTCTTAGCAGTGAGAAGACCAATGGTCATGACGCACAAAACAAAAGGAAAATTTCAGCCTAAATGGGAAGATCCTTTTATCATAAAATCCGTGTATTCCAACGGTGCATACCGACTAACCAAGCCTGATGGTGACTTACTCATGATGCCTATCAACGGCAAGTTCCTGAAGAAATACTATGTGTAACCTTTTTTATTCACATGTGTTCAGTCATATAAATATACAATACGATGTTTATATGATTCGAAAAACTATCTAACTATTATTCGTATTTCAAGAGTCTTGAATATGCCCTAGATAATAGGTCCTCTAAAATTTTTCCTAATGGAATCATTCCCGTTTTTGATCCTGTCTAAACTCGGTTCGACGAAAATAAGTCACGTCCCTATTACCTCTGAATTGTTTTCCGATAATTATTTTCCCAGCGAAATAATTATGTTTTGCCATGTCCATATAACCTCTGAGCAAAGCATTCATCAAGGATAATCACATCCTTACTACCTCTGAATTATCCACTCCCACCTAACATTATATATCTTTCCACGTCCATATTACCTCTGGTCAGATATAGAACATCATCTGCTATTACGTCCATATTACCTCTACTAGCAGCTTCGTTCAACTTATTATCTATATTCGAATAATTTGAATATAAAACGGATAATAGGTCCACATCAAAATTCTCCAGCGGAATATCCACCAGAAATATCCTTGCTACGTCCACATTACCTCTAGCATCGATATTTCACAAAACCACATTCATTTTGAAAAGATTCTTTAATTTATTCTTTACGTCTATTAAGAGACGAAAAAGGGTATAAGAGCCGTGACGACTGGAAAAAAGAAAGTTACAAAAATCTACGGGATACATAGGTGGTTTATGTTGTCTCTTAGAGCCGCGACTTCGGCTTCAGACTTTATAGTAGCTCGACGTCGTGCCTCTTCTTGAAGAGCGGCTTCATCCTCGAAGAGGATCAGACTCTGATGCTCCCCCTCCAACTTCGCCAGTTGTTCTTCTAAATGGACAGAAGTGGTGGCAGTCATGGCAGCTTGAGCCAAGTAATCCTCCTGTTCAGATGTTGCCACCTTCAAGTCGGCTTCCAGCTGGACGATCTTGTTCTGGATCTACACAATGTGATTACACCTCTCGGTAATTTGTGCAGCCAGCCTGTTTTTCGAGGCCGCACGTGCCTCACTTGCAGCATTGAACTGGCCATACTGGTCAGCCAGCTCGCCAATCTCTCGAACCAAGGTATCCTTCCTTGCCTGGAAAGTAGCCTTCTCCTCCGTAAGAGCCGTCATCAAAGCTTCGTCCTCTGCACGGAACAACGACGTTGGGCTTCGCTGCTTGGCATCCCGGAACCTGGCCACCTGACCCTCCAGGTCATTCAGAACTTTTTTCAGAGTATTAGCCCGCTCTTCATAGCCGGCAATGCTCTCGAGGGCCGCCACTTGGCATTCAGTAACAGCCTTCACATGGCCAAAGGCAGCATTCTGATTCAAGACTCTAGAAAGCTTCACTTTCAGCACAGAGTAGAAAGCTTTGACAACTTCCTGGGCCATCTCCTCATCTTCGGTAGAGGTCGTCAGAGAAGAGGCTTGGAAAGTTTCTTCCACTTCAGGAAGGAACACCTGGCAAGAAGTCGAACCTGACAGAGAAAACAATATAAATTAGTAACCAAAAAAGAGGAAGGAAAGGCAAAAGAATTGTAATTTCGTACCTTCGGCTTGCTCAACTCCAACCTGGGCTGCTCCATCAACCTTGGTTTCAGGGAAACCAAGAGCAGGCTCGGACTGCTCAAGAGGAACAATATCAAGGCCATGAGCGACATCTGGCCTGATATCCTCCACAGCCAGAACTGGAGCGGATTCAGCAACAGCCCCCTCAGCTGGCTGCTCAACTTCTCCCACTATAGCCGATACCGGCTCGCCAACAGCTCCCCCCACACCAGCAAAATTGGAGGAGCCAGGAACAACTTCTGTCCCTTCCCCAATGGCGGGGACTGTCTTTCTGAGGGGTTCTCTCCCTTGTCTACAAGGGAACACACAGTCGTGGTCAGCCTCACGAGGTGCACGCAAAATCAAAGTCCAAAAATCTCATCCAAAGAGTGGCGCAAAGGCAACGTACCTGCAGGAGGATGAGCCGATTGGACTTGGTTCTCGTCCAGCTCTTTCATCGCAGTTTCTATTACAGACATATCCCCCACAGATATGTCGTAGGAGAAACTGATCTTCTGATCGTCGTTAGGGTCTGGGCCTTCGCCCAGATCACCCCGTCGCTCAAGTCTGACAGCCAAAAAAGACCTGCCCTCATCCATCAGTCGAGGATGAGTAGGGGAATCTGTCATCACATCCACCTCCTCAGATGAGGAGGCATCAGCCTCAGTTGCGACTTTGGGGTCCTGTGCAAAGGACAAACGCAAGGGTGAGAAAGCTTCTAAAGGCTTGACCAGAACGGCTATGGAGTCTAGGAAGGGATCTACCTCCCGAATAATAATGGCCCGCGATGCCGTTCCTCCTCTTCCAGTTTGCCGGAAGGACCTCCTCAAGGGAGACGAGCCAGCACCCACTTCCTTGGCTCTCCTCAGGGCAACGATTTTCTTCTTTCGCATCAAGGTTGGCTCCTGGGCCAATTCAGTTGAAGCATTCCTCTGTTGAGGAGGATTGAGAGGAGATGAATCATCTTTCGTGTCCTCCTTGGGAGACGCTGATGGCTCCCTAAAGATAGCCTTTGGTTGCGGAACTATGGCTGACTTCACAGTGGGAACAACACTTTTCTTCTTACGGCCCTTCGGCGCCTTTTTCATAGGAAGGGGCCAAACCGAGTCCCTGATATCAAGCTATGTTTACGATCATAATGAGGATGAAAAGTATTGATCTAAACATAAAATTTGGCAGCGACATAGCACAAATGGGTCTCAGACTTATCCAAGGGCAGAGTGAAGGTCGCCCCCGTGCACCCGGCGTTGTAGTACATCCAAGCTCGTACCCATCAATCAATCTGCCTATCGACTCCAAATGCGGGCTAGCATTTTCCAGAAGGAGCTGGCTGTAGCCGAACTATCGTACAAAACGGCTCGACAAATACGGCTCCAGATAGGCATGATTCCTGTTTCGGAGCACTAGATGCGATAGTCTAATAGACTAGAGCCAGCGAAATACCCAAACAGTTAAATTAGTGGCATGAACTCCCTCATCCACTAAGATATCTCCTGTATTACCGCTGTCGGACGGAGGGGATACTCTGAAGAACTCATAGTTTTGTAAGAAACCTAAAGCCTTTCTGTAAACAGGTACACCAGTGAGGGCCCAATCCGTATCATGAAATCTACAAAGAAAGGTATCTTCTGCCAAAGAGTCCGCCACCGTCCCAGCATTCATTAGGGAAGGACAATGCAGTAGCAGCCACCCCATTAGGAAATGATACGGAAGCTCGGTTTAGGCGAAGTGGGGCCTGCCGTCAGGAGTCACCGCATTCCTGACAAAGTCCCACAGACCTCGTCCAATGGCACAGACCATCACTGGAAGCAATGCAAGACGGTACCCAATCGCCAGCTTTACAGCTGGAAGTATCATAACCTGGATTATTCTCTCAATGGACCCTGAACCCCCAGGGACTATGCAGTCATGAAGCCAGATCATTAAAAAATCTACCAGCATAGCTTTCTCTGACAATAGATGTTCGGCTTGATGGAAGTAGTGGCCAATCGGATACCCAGGATCATCACTATCCTCAGTATCCGCCATCTCATAATCTGCCATCCGGGCTTCTATATCAGACTTGGTCATAGGTTTTAAGATTGAAAAGGAGGTCGGATCTTCTCCTTCTCCTTGAACGAAGATATAGCCTATCCAGGCTCTCGTGTGGGGATTGGCTCCCTCGGTCCTCCCTTTCTTATTAATCCTATGACAGATAAGAAGGTGGCAGAGCAATTCTTTGTATACATCAATCATCCCTGAGTTTTCACTCTCCAGATCTCGGAGTTCTTTATCACAATGCACGTACTCTTCATAGGGCTCCGTACCCTAGGGAAGCTTCGACACTTCCTGCATTTCATGGAGAGCCAATCCCATCTCCCCAGCCGGAGTAAATAAGGTACATGTGTGAAGGTTATATAACTCGGCCAAAGAGACAAACATTGGCCAGTTGACCCTTACACCATATTGACTGGCCCTAATAGCATAGTAAAGGCCAGCAGTCTTCAAGGTGGCTTCATACGTAGAAAGTATCCAGCCAGTGAGATTGCTTCAGAATAAAGACGGATACCTCCAGCCTTCCATCCGCATCTTTCCTACGGGATACGACACATCCCCCGTCATCATCAAATGGCAAAGCTTGTCAGCAGCATAAGGATGGAGGTTAGTTGGAATGTCATTCACTACGGCACCGGGTTGTAGTCCCCTCGTAGAATAAGATACAGAGCCCCGGACATATTTGAAAGTATCCTTCCCCCGATCGCCTAAGTCGAACTGTATTCTCCCAGAGATGACTCCGGGGAGCTCAGGAGTTAGCTCCCACTTTATCTATCGCCGCACAGCTAAGGCAGTGAAAGCAGACAAAGGATACTGGCACTCCATCGACGGTAGCCATATCCTCATACTATCACCAAACATGAAGTATGGCTTCTTGAAGCGACGTGCCCTTCCATACACGAACTTCTCATCATTAATTATTTGCCTCAAAAAGGTCTTATCCTGTTCATGTATGGCGAGGGTCCGCTCCGTAGGCTGATTTTGACTAATCTTGGCCTGAACTGCGCTGATCATATTTGTTATGGGACTGGTATCAAGGGCCTGATAAGCAGAGTCAAAAGGGATTCCCTCAAATTTTGGGACAAACATGCTTACTGTAAGGACATAAGAGAAAGTCATACTCAGAAATCTACAAAAAAAAAACTAAATGCTAGAAGACTCCTATGCGCCCAAAGGGATATGCGCCCAAAGGGATATGCGCCCAAAACAAGTGGGCACATAACACACGAACAGTACGTGGGTGCATAACATGTCATAGCACGGAGGCGCATAACACGTGGGTGCATAGCACACCACAGTGTTGGCGCATGACTTCTGTAGGCGCATAACGATGCTCACAGAAGTATGTTGCCTTAGGTGCATGCGCCCAGGTAGAAGAAAAGTATGAACGTCACAAATTAACGCTCGAGACTTTGTTTTTTTAGCATGTCCTCACCCAGAATCGGGTCCTGGACTGCCGAAGACGCTGCCGCAGGAGGAGAGCCACTCGGTGCAGCCCCCTTACCCTTCGTGGATCTCTTGGCGACCTTGGGAGACATGGTTTTCAAAGAAAGAAGATGAAGAGTTTTTGAAGAATTCTAAGAGAAGGGAATAATGAGCTCTCTCTCTCCTTCAGGGCCTATTTATAGGCACATGCCGCTTCCTATGAGCCTACTAAGCCTTATGCGCCTATGCGCCCATTGCACAGTATGCGCCCACAATGGCCTATGCGCCCACTTGAAGAACCAGCCCCTTGCATACTATGCGACTGCCCCTTGCTGACGTGGACAAACGTATGAAGGATGGACCTCTTCAAATTCTACCCCGATGAATCTGTCAGTTCAGATTTCAAGAAAGATCTCAACAGTCGTATCTCTCTGACAGGCTAGCCAAACACTATACGCGCAAGGAGAGAAGCCATGCTATGCGCCCATTGCATCACGAGAAGACGATCCATGCTTCTTTCAAAGTATTTTGAACTCGCTCAAGTATCGAAAACTTTGATGGGGGTCTTGTAGAAGCATAAAAAATTTCAGCAATGAAGCCCCATGCGCCCAAGCCAGTGAAGCTCTATACGCCCAGCCAAAGAAGCTCCATGCGCTCAACCGAAGGAGCTCTATACGCCCAGCCAGTAGAGCTCTATGCGCCCAGTCAGTGAAGCTCTATGCGCCCAGCCAGTGAAGTCCCACGCGCCCAAGACTAGCTCCTTCAAAAGGAGGGCGCATAGCCTGAGACATGGCTATGCGCCCAAGCCTGACTCAGTCAAAGCTATGATCAAAACGTGCACCAAAGCATACGGCCACGTCAGTCGCCACAAGCAATCATGCACCAAAGCATGCGGCCACGTCAACACCACGACCAACCCACGATCTCATAGCCTACATGCGCCTACACCCTATGCGCCTAAGGCAAGGTTATGCGCCCATATGAAAACCAGTGTGTTTTCCTTATATGGGCGTATAACATTATTCCAGCTCCAGAACGACTATAAAAAGGGGTCTCATTCCTCTTCAAAACATAAAACGAAGAGCATTTTCAAGAGCCAAATTGCTGAACTTCTTGCCAGTGAGCCGAGAGTAAGCAATTTTCTTAGATTTCTTCCACTTTTGTAATCGAAGTGTCAACGGAGTAAAGGAGCAACTGCCGCTCGATCTCCATTGTCCTATTCTCCATAATTCTTTTTTGTACTCGGGGATCCTCAGCGCAGGATCTCTCAGGCGTACTCGATTTGTGATGCCTTGCGCCAATAAAGAAAATATAATGTTTCTTCTTTTTGTGTGTGTCCATAGTGTACTTTCCTGTATATCGCACTGTACACTTTCCTGCACTACACTGTACAGATTGCACTGTGCACTTTCCTGTACTGCATTGTGTAGACTACTCTGCGTACTTTTCTGTACTGTACTGCGTAGATTGTACTGTGCACTTTCCTGTACTATACTGTACAGACTGTACTGCACACCTTCCTGCACAGACTGCACAGCCTGTACTTTTCTGTACAACATGCACACTTTCCTATATGACTATTTATTGGACTTTACATTTTTATTTTTTGCCATGCACATGTCTTGTCCCATGCGCCTGATTTTATGATTTGATATTTTTTCTAGTTTTGATGAGTTTATTGATTTGACTTGATTTTTTGTCCCGACCTTGTATCCTATGAGAAGACCCAGACTATGTGTCTTATGTGACTTCTATGTCACGAGGTGGGTCCATATGACTTTCTGACATGATGATGTTTCTGACTTGAATACCTGTATACATGCTGGTAACTTTTTAAGTGTGTATTGAGATACAATATTAGTGTGCACTGCGATGCTATTAATAAGTACACTGAGGTGTGACTCTTCATGCTAATGTTGACCCAAATCACAATCAACCAAATATTGACAAATTGATAATTTGATACTTTTCATAATTTAATATAACACATCAAGACAGAACTCTGTACAAGACGAACGTCGGCTCTCTCCTGCAGCGTACTCGGTTTTATAGTCTGTATTATTTTATATTTATTGAGTCTAGCTAAATGTAAACTGAGTAGCACTGGGTATTTTGGGCTTAAACCTTATCCCCAAACAAAACCAAAAGCTTTACCAAGCCAAAACTAGCCCACATAGGCCCATTGAACATTCTGTCAGCATGGAGACAGAGTTCGGGCCGAACTCTGCCTCCATACAGAGTTCGGGCCGAACTCTGCCTCCACACAGAGTTCGACCCGAACTCTATCCCCTAAATTACAGGACCCTAATTTTTAGAGTTTGTTGTATGCTAGTTGTCCAACGGCCAAAAATTTGAATTTTTGACACAGAAATCTGGCCGAATTCTGCCTATCCCAACTAGTATAAATAGGCCTTGAATTCTTTCATTTTCATTCATCCAATTATCTCCTCTTCTCTTCTCTATAAGCCTCATACAAGCCTTAACCTTCTCATCTACTAGCCACAAGCTTCCTAAGCCTAAAAGTGCTCAGTGCTATTCAGTTAGGAGTTTATGCAAGAGTCAAGAAAGTCGCTTGGAAAATTCCAAGCATCGCCACAACGATCTTTATAAGAAGTTGACGTGCTCTTCTGAAGAAAAGGCACGGGGTGTAACTACTATTTTATAAATATTAGATTTAATCCTGAGCTAGAGTTCTCAGGCCTGGACTAGTCCTCTACGAGGGAAACCAGGTTAAAAATCGATTGTGTTTGCGTATGCGCTCTTAATCTTTTCATTTCTGCATTTACTACTCTGATTATTTACTGTTGGTGAAAAGAGTTTAATTTTTATTTGGCTATTATTGTTATAAACTCTATTCACTCCCCTCTAGAGTTGCCTACTTGTTCTTCTATTGGTATCAGAGCTCAGTTCTATCAACAAGGACTAACATCCTAGAGCTGATCCATGGCAACCACACAACCTATGTTTTCTAACCATGGTGAAGGACAGTCCACTCATAGGCCACCCCTATTTGATGGAACCAACTACACCTATTGGAAAACTAGGATGAGTTGCTATCTCAAGTCTCTAGACTTTGACCTGTGGACCATTGTCACTGATGGTTACAAAAAGCCCTCCAGAATAGTTGTCGAGGGAGATCTCAACAAAAAACCCAAAGACAAGTATTCTGACGAGGAAAAGAAACAGGCAAGTCTAGATGCTAGAGCTATTAATGCTATTTTCTGTGCAATAGACAGGAATAAATTTAACAGGGTCTCGACATGCACCACCTCGCACAAAGTATGGAAGCTTCTGGAAGTAACGCATGAAGGAACCACTCAAGTCAAAGAATCTAAGATCAGTCGTCTAACTCAAGAATACGAGGCATTCAAGATGAAGCCAAATAGACGATCACCCAAATGTTCACAAGGTTCTTTGACGTCATTAATCCTCTGTCATCTCTTGGCAAACAATACTCCAATCATGAGAAGATCCACAAGTTACTCAGGGGCTACCAAAGATCTGGAACCCTAAGGTAACAACAATTATAGAAGGCAATAATCTCACCAAAATGTCTATGGAAACTTTGATGGAAAAGCTGATGACCCACGAGCTGGACCTCAAAGACTTCGACGAACCGGCTCCAAAGGCAAAAGAGATTGCCCTAAAAGCTCATTGTCGAAGGGCTGATCCTGAAGAGACTAACGACGACAATTTAGAAGGTGATGATCAAGTCTTCTAGTCTACAACTTCAAGAAGTTCCTTTATTTAAATCGAAGGAAGAAGGAACAACAAGAAGACGACGAGGAAGAACCAACTTGCTATGGCTACAAAAAGACTGGACACATTCGAAAGGACTGTCCCTTCGCAAAGAAAGGTAATAGGTATGAGAAGCCCTAAAAGAATCCTTCTTCGAAAAAGTATGCCAACACTAGTATTTGGCACGAGAGCGAAGCCAGTGATTCTGAGGAAGAAGATGACTCTCCTTGAGACACTGCTAATGTCTGCCTAATGGCAACATCCGAAAAGGTAACTAGCGAAACTCTTGATGACTTTACATTTGATGAACTTGGTGATGCGTTTAATGACTTACTAAATGACCACAAGAAAGTTATTAGTAAATATAAGCATGCCAAGGTGAAAATCAAAGGCTATGAAATAGAGATTCAAAATCTTTCTTCTTTACTTGATAATGTTAGAGACACTCCACCTACGGAAGTCACTGATGAGGTGTCCAAGCTTAAGTTAAGCTTACATGATGCCGAAACACTTATTGAGAAACAAATACGTGAGATCTCAGTACTCAACAAAGAGCTTTCCGAAGAAAAGAACAAACATAAGATCTCTATTGCTAAGATTGATGGTTTAAATGCTAAGTGTAATAAACTGAATGCTGTCTCTAAGAAATTAGAGATCAGATTCGAAAAATAGGTTGGTCAACCTCAAATCCAATCACACAGTCACAAAATACACACAAAACACAAGACCACTCATAATAGTAAAACATGTCACCCACATGCAGCACGTAACCATGCTTATATGTATACTTATTACCATGCAGCATGTAAACCATATGTACGTAGACATTATTCTCAATCTACTCATAACTATTATCCTCCTGCTACAGATAGTCACTATCCTGCTGTTTTACATAACTATCACCATACTGCACATAGACATAACTATTATCCTGCTGCCACATATTGTCACTATCCTGCTGTTCTACATAACTATCACCATACTGCATATCGACATCACTATCAACCCGCTCCTAATACAAATAGGCATGCTACTTGCACATATAATGGATTACATGGTCATATCTTACCACAGTGTAGAATTAGGAAATTAGTTGATATTAATCTATATGCATGGGTACCGAAGACTAACATTTCAGGACCCACAAGAACTTGGGGACCAAAGGTCACATCTACTCGTGATGTAGGTGGACCTTTCTTTCTCAACTAAAAGCAAGTGGATTCTCGATAGTGGATGCTCGCGACATATGACTAGAGACGCAAATCTTTTCGCATCACTATCGATGAAGAGGGAAGGATATGTATCCTTCGGTAACAATTTAAGGGGCTACATCATAGGTAATGGTAATATTGGTTATCCTCCTTCTTATGTAATAAATGATGTCTGTTTAGTGACCGAGTTAAAGCATAACCTGCCAAGCATAAGTCATCTTGCTGATCATGGATATGATATTAACTTTGGACAGAATAAATGCTATATTTATGATAGGTCAACGGGAGACATTGCTTTTGAAGGGATAAGAGAAGATAATATTTATATTTTCTATCTATCTAAAAATACTAATAGTACAGGAAGATGCCTCTACGCCCACAAGGATGAGAGACTGTTGTGGCACCAGCGTCTTGGTCATGCCAATATGGATACTATATCCAGGCTATCGACAAAGAAGCTAGTAAGATGTCTGCCAGATATCACATTCAAGAAGGACACGGTATGTGCCGAATGTGAACTGAATAAGGCAACCAAATCTTCATTTAAATCCATAAACACTGTAAGTACTACTAGACCCTTGCAATTACTGCACATGGACTTATTTGGTCCCAGTAGAGTAGCCAGTCTTGGTGGAAAACTCTATACTTTTGTTATTGTAGATGATTTTTCAAGATTTACTTGGGTTTTCTTCCTTTCAAAGAAAAGCGATGCTATTTCAGTTTTCAAAATCTTTGCCAAAAAGGTACAAAATGAAAAATACTACATGATTACTCGAATCCGAAATGATCATGGAGGCGAATTCAAAAATTCCGATTTTGAAAAGTTTTGCGAAACAAATGGTTTTGATCATGAGTTTTCTTGTCCTAGAACTCCTCAACAAAATGGTGTTGTGGAGCAGAAGAATAGGACTCTTGGCGATATAGCTAGAGTCATGTTGAATAAATTTTCACTTCCGAAATATTTTCGGGCAGAAGCTGTCAGTATAGCATGCCATGTTTTGAATAGGGTGCTTATTCGACCTATTTCAAAGAAAACACCCTATGAGCTTTGGTTTGGTAGGACTCCATATGTCTCATATTTTAGAGTGTTCGGTTGTCGCTATTTTATTCTAAATACCAAAGACAACTTAGGCAAGTTTGATGCCAAAGCCGACGACGGTATTTTTCTTGGCTATGCTGCCAAGCGTAAGGGATATAAAGTGTTCAACAAATGCTCAATGATTGTAGAAGAATCTACTAATGTGACTTTTGATGAAGAAAATAGTCCAGAAGATATGTACGATGATGATGTTGAACCTTCAACCTCCACGCCAATGCATACCACTCCTGAAATCAATTCTCTGGAGGGCTTACCGAAGAAGTTCGAGTTCAAGATGTCACACCCAGAAAACTTGGTAATAGGTGAGGTATCACGCGGAGTAAGTACTCAATCATCTTTAAGAGATTCTATTGCTAGTACTGCTTTCATTTTGCAAATTGAGCATAAAAATGTTTTAGAAGCTTCTAATGATGAATTTTGGATTTCCGCTATGCAAGAAGAACTCAACTAATTCGAAAGGCGCCAGGTCTGGGAACATGTTCCTAAACTAGCTAACCATTCGATTATTGGTACTAAATGGGTTTTTTGTAACAAAGTAAATGAAGATGGTTCAGTCACTCGCAACAAAGCTCGTCTAGTAGCTCAGGGATACAACCAAGAGGAAGGTATCGACTACGATGAGACGTATGCTCCGGTTGCAAGACTTGAATCCATTCAGATGCTTTGTGCCTTTGCAAACTTTCAGAATTTCAACTTTTTCAAGTGGATGTCAAAAGTGCTTTTCTGAATGGTTTTATTAAGGAGAAAGTTTTTGTAAAACAACCCCCTGGTTTTGAAAATTACAAATTTCTCGGCCATGTTTTCAAGCTTAAGAAAGCGCTATATGGCCTCAAACAAGCCCCCAGAGCTTGGTATGAACGCCTAAACAATTTCTTACTAGATAAAGGTTTTTCAAAAGAGAAAATTGACACTATACTTTTTATCAAAAGTTTTGAAGACACCATTCTTTTAATTCAAATTTATGTTGATGATGTCATATTTGTGTCTACTAATAAAAATCCTTGCCAAGATTTTGCTAAGTGTATATAGAACAAATTTGAGATGAGCATGATGGGAGAGCTCAACTACTTTTTTGGATTGCAAGTCAAACAAACTTCGTAAGGTACTTTCATCAACCAGTCCAAGTATATAAGGGATATGCTGAAGAACTTTGACCTTGACAATGTCAAACCAATTGGCACACCAATAGCTACTACAACCAAACTGGAACCCGATGAAAGCGGCAAACCTGTTGATCAACGTAAGTATCGAGGTATGATTGGTAGTTTACTTTACCTAACTGTTAGTCGCCCTGATATCATGTTTAGTGTTTGTCTGTGTGCTAGATATCAGGCTAGTCCTAAGGAATCACACAAGTCCGCCGTTAAGCGTATCTTTCGATACCTTAAGGGTACTATTACAGTCGGTTTATGGTATTCCAAAAGCACATCCTTCGACCTTATCGGTTATTCGGATGCTGATTTTGCGGGCTGCAAAGTCGATCGTAAGAGTACAAGTGGCACATGTCATTTATTAGACAAAGCCTTAGTCTCTTGGTTTAGCAAAAAACAAAACTCTGTTGCACTTTCTATAACCGAAGTTGATTATATAGCTGCAGGACGTTGTTGTGAACAGATTTTGTGGATGAAGCAAACCCTTGAAGATTATCATTTATCTTTTATGCACATACCCATATACTATGATAACACTAGCGCTATCAACCTTACTAAGAACCATATATGTCACTCACGCACGAAACATATTAAAATTTGTCATCACTTTTTGCGTGATCATCAACAACAAGGCACTATAGATTTATAATTTATTGACAGTGAACATCAGCTGGCAGATTTCTTTACAAAACCACTATCCGAAGAGCGATTCAATTTTCTTCGTCGTGAATTAGGAATTTTGGATGAAACGATTATTAAATAAATTGGCCTGTATAAATATCGATTTTGACATACATTTTTATGATGACTTTGCTATGGGTACAAGCCAAAAGGGTCCTTCTGACAACAAGGCATAAAAGCCTAAGCGACACGGTGTACTAGTGTTCGGACTACCGCTAGCTAGGATCCGGTCCCTACAGCTAACCTACGGCAGTTTCATCGTAATGGTCGTTGTCATAAATCCTTGTTTATTATATGGTTTAATTTTATTAGTAACTTAGTTAAATTCAAACCTTTCTACATTCAATTCCATTTATGGTCTACTTTTCAATCAATTTTTTTTTAAACATTTGTATATTTGTCAATCTTTCTACTCATTCATTTTTTTTCAATCTCCAACACTTAGCCATTTTTTTACTGTCTTGAGTTCTGGCCTCAGCACCCAAAACTCGGGCCGAACTCTGCCTTACACAGAGTTAGGGCCAAGTTCGGTCTGCTGTTCCCAGAACTCCCAACTGCTCTCAACCATCCATCTATTTTGATCCTACGGTCCAGGGTCAACCCGACCAGCCAAAACCCCTTTCATATATTCAGGATTTCTTTCTCTCTCTTCTCCATTGCCTCCTCTAAAACCTCTCCAACTTCATCCTCTCCAAATCCTAACCCTAGAATTCTCTATCTAGTGTGGTTTTCTTCCCCAAACTCAAGGAGGATAGCATTTGGATCATTCTCTTCCATATTCTACTACTCTCTTGAGGTATAACTCTCTCTTTTTCTCCATCTCAATTTCAAATTCCTTTTATTATCAATGGCACCTAGGTTGTTCAATAGGGGAAAGAGGTCTAGAATCGAGGGTGCTTCCTCATCTAACCCTCTTCCTCAAGATGTTCAACCCATTCATCCACTTTTCAATCCACCACCACCTAATGACCCCAACACATTCAATGACCGAATTTTTGTTTCATTGGAAGCCTCCAATGAATGGTTCAATGATTTTCGGTCACGGAGTGTGTACGCGGGTCATCCCATCAATTTCATAATATTTTCTAGATACGACTCTTTATTTCATGATCTTTGGCTCGATGAGTTATATCTACATCTTTACTTATATACTTGAATACTATTCAAATATTTTGCTGTAATCTTACTTTTGATGACACATGAATCTATTCTCGTGTAGCCGGGATCGACATCTCTTTTGATGATTTTGAACTTGCGGAATATCTCGAGATTCCGGAACCCAACTCTTGGGAGAAACTTGTCGATGCACGCAAGTTTCAATTTCCCGATGGATCGTCCCTTGAGAGTTTTAAGGATGATTTTTGTACTCCTAACACACATCCACGCAAGTTACTTGTAAAATTTCTTAACCCCTATTTCTATGAACTTCATCGTATCGTTTTCTCAACGATCTTGCCCAAAGCGGGATGGACTGATGAAGTTTCTTATTTTGAGATCTCTGCATTGTATCGTCTCCAATTCCATGTCCTGTTCAACCTTCTGTGCACTATGATGGACTGGATGACTAATGCACGCAAGCGACCTCGATTACTGGTCTATACACTCTATTTGTTGATGGTCTTTCGTGCATTCCACGTTCCTCTGGATGAGTGCCAGTTCCTTCCAGCCCCTGCCTTTCTGTCTAAGGCAAGGCGGCTACTAGCAGCTGTCGAGTCTCCTACCGCGTCCGAGCATTCCGTTTCTGATGCTCAGGCTGATGCACCTGCTCTTGGGCAATATGTGCCCGAGCCTCATGCCACTCTCGAGTCTATCCAGACCATGCTGCACGATTGCTTCATGTTGGAGGACGACTGCTGGACCCAGCTCGATTATCGTACCACTTTGCAGATGAGTGCCATCAGTAACTCATTGCATGACATTTGGTACACCATGTCTCGGCATCCCACTATGCCCCTTCCTATGGAGCGGGATCCATCTCGCGCCAGCTACCGTATCGACGACCCTTGGGTTATGCGATATCTGAATCCGGATGCAGCTTTTATGGATCCTCGTCGTTCTGATACTGATCCATCTGACACCGCTGGACCATCTCATGCTCCATGATGGATGTGGTTCCGTACCTGCTGTTGTTGCTGATGATCCTACTTAGTTTTATGCATTATGGAATTATGATTATGTAGTTTAATTTTCTCGTATGAGTACATTTTCAGTTTCTATGGATCTTTAGAATTTATCTGCAGTTATTATATCATTATTATTGTGTGCTTGCCAGTTAATCTTTTATACAGTCTTCTGTCTGTCTGTGTTTGATATTCATATTTGTTATTCATAATTGTTAAATGCCAAAGGGGGAGATCTTTTTGATATTCATATTTTATTGTGTGATATCTATGTTTTGGAGGAGATTGTGTATATCAGAATAAGTCACATTGGCTTACAGAGAAGCTATATTTATGGGGAAGCTATTATTTCGGGGGAGCTACTGCATTCTATGCATGTCTACTACTTTCATCTTGTGTCCAGGTATGAACATTGAATATACAAATATCATTTTGTCAATTATCAATATAGGAGAGATTGTTGACCCAAATCACAGTTAACCAAATAATGACAAATTGACAATATGATACTTGTCATAATTCAATATGACACATCATGTTAGCACCCTGAAATTCGGGTTGATTTTTTTTCATTTTATTTATTTTCTGATTGTTTGGTTACATTAAATATTTCATTCTATTTATTTATCTGTTAGTGTACTTTTTCATGCCATTGATATTTGGAGTATCAGGGATGTTCAACTTTGGAAATCTTCTTCACGAGTTTTGGAGTGGACACGATTACCTTCATGACGGTATATAGTGTCCCATCCAAACTTGTTCTCTTGTGCTCTTTCTGCTTCGCTGAACTTCGGGTCGGTTTAGACCATTTGATTGATATTTATTTTCCCACTTTTTTCCTTGATCATTTTCAGCGCGTTACCATGACATTTAAATTGGGAGCGCAAGACCAGTCAGTTTCTTGAAACCAACTCCTCATTGATGATCTACTCGAGACGCTCGTCACCCATGACCTTCGTTTCCCACTCAGACACGTCATTTTGAGCTCCATTTGATTCGTACAACTTTCCCGAGACGTGACCCGATTTTATTTCACGCCACGGCGTCACATTCATTTTCCAACTTGATTTGTGGGTCCCCTGTCGGCCAAAACCTGTCAGCCACAACTATGGACATGGCCCACTTTGAGCCTACTATCCGTCCGCCACTTGTGTCCCATTATTCGGAATCCCCATGTGCTACTTATTTACACATGATCATCAACGTCTAATTATAATTCTATTTTTGCACGATGTCCAGTTTTGACCCAATCCGGCTCCACCGAGCCCAGTCCAGCTCCATGAATTTCTCCATCATGACACCCTCATATTTATTGCCCAAAAATATCAATTTCTTATTTTACATATTTTTTTTATTTTTAATGGGAAATTTTCCATTGATTTATTTGCCTTGAATACCCTATTTCTCCAAATTATTCCTAGCCTTAGATCCTACAAACTAAATCACAACCATTTATTTTCCTCATGGAAACTTTTTCCTCACTCCCACATGTTGGCCGGCCCTAGGTGGAGGGAACACTCATTTCTCTCTCCTTAATTTAATGCTTATCCTATTCTCTCTCTCTTCCTTTCCATATTCTCAACAAAACTCCCACAGCAACAAACAACATCCTCACCATTAATTTCTCCCCCATGAAATTTTTCCCAACCCCAGCATATGGCCGGCCCTAGAAAATTGTGAAGAGAATCTTCTTTCTCTCTCTTCCTCTCATCTCATTTATATTCATTCACATATTCTTCTCTCTCTCTCTCTCATTTTCCTATACATTGGAGCAACACAGCAGCCATGCAACCATCCACACCATGCCCGACCTCTCACTGGACTGACCACCCTCCCTCGCCGTAGCTCGGCCACCCTGGCCGAGCTCGACCACCGAGCTCAGCCCTCTCCTCCTCCATTTTCCTGCTCCTCCATCTCCATCTATAACCGCCACCACCATCAACATCAACTCCGGCCACCACCACCATGGCGCGCCACTTCCTCCGCCAACACCACGCGATGCCTGGCCGCCCCGACGAGCCCTCGCCGGCCGAGCTGGCCGCGCGCAGCCCCGCGCGAGCCGGCCAGCACAGCGGGAGCAGCCACGGGTGCATGGCGCGCGCGCGCGGACGTCGCCGCCGCCGCCGCCGGCCGCTGTGGCTCCGGCGAACCCTTCCGTGGGTGGCCCCCTTTCCTGCGAACTCAGGCCTGCCCTCCCGTGGCGGCCAACGTCCTCCGGGACGCGCCGTCGAGGCGATTTCTGCGTTTTGAACGAGATCCCGTCGGCGCGCGCGAGTTTGGAACTCAGATTTGGCGTTCCGTCGCAGCGACATCGCGCGCGTTTTTCCGGAGATCCAACCGTTGGATCGGCGATTTCTTCGCTCCGTCGCAATCTCGGTATATCCACCTTCATTCCTGTCAATTCTCGTCCGTTAATTTTATCGTTTGATACATCAAAACCGGCTACCAAGTTGACCGTTTAAATTGTATTAAATTTGGACAGTTTCGTGGGGCCAACTTCGTCAGCTTGTATCTCCTCCACCGCAGCTCCGTTTGGCGTGCTACCAGTTCCGGTGCGAAGCTGGTATAACCCTCTTACTACCCCTTCAGTTTCGTTTTATTGTGAGCTTGTTTGATTGGTTGAATTCGACGCCAAAGTTGGCCGTCCAAATTCGTAAATTCTAACTTGTAAAATTCTATTTTTGAACACGGGACTCCAGATTTCATTTCTGACACCACCATTAGACTTGTGGCGTCGTTCTGGCATGTTTTCATATAAAATTTGTTAGATTTGGAGAACGTGGACCCGGGCACGTTTTTCGGTGCAAAGCGGTCCCACTTTCTGGGCAACGGGACTTTTTGACGCCGGCTCATCGGAATCCAATTCCGGAGATACCGTTGAGTTTGTATCGTCATTCTGGACTCGTTGACATATAATTTGCTAGGTTTTGGTGGACATTGGGTCTGGCACGCATTTCGGTGCAAGTCGGATACCAATATCCGGGTCAACGGGTCATTTTGAGTTTGGCTCATCGGAATCCAATTCCGGAGATACCGTTGAGTTCGTATCGTCATTCTGGACTCGTTGACATATAATTTGCTAGATTTTGGTGGACATTGGGTCTGGCATGCATTTCGGTGCAAGTCGGATACCAATATCCGGGTCAACGGGTCATTTTGGGTTCGGCTCATCGGAATCCAATTCCGGAGATACCATTGAGTTCGTATCATCATTCTGGACTCGTTGACAGGTAGTTTGCTGAGTTTTGAGGACTTTGGCTTCGGCACGCATTTCCGTGCAAACCGGAATTCCAAGTTCTGGTCAACGGGCCAAAATGAGATCGGGTCAACGGAATCCAATTCTGGAGATACCGTTGGGTTCGTATCGACATTCTGGTTGCGTGGACATATAATTTGTTATATTTTATAGACTTGTTTTCTTGCACGTTTTTCGGTGCAAAATGGCTCCGACACGGACACCGTTTTGATCCGAAATTACCTTTTTGCCCTTGTGTCCAAATTGGACCGTTGGGTAGGCTATCCTAGCTAATTTGACCTTTCTGGACACGTTGGCGATGTTCATTTCATCGTCCGACAATATTTGTTGATAATTTTTCTAAGTTTAACCTTTTTATAATTAATTAATAATTAATTCATATAATGTTCGTATTTCGGGATTAGTACAACGAAACTGAGATCAGCCAATTCCAGTGATCTCACATCGCTGAAATTGACATGTTGGACACGTGGATCACTATAATAAGATTATCAACCTTACCGATAATCTTCTTATCTCGATTTGCGTGCCGTAAGTTTCGACGTACAAATAACGAAGTACACTTTATTTTAGACTAGAATTGACCCTGATTGACCTAAGTTGACCAGTTGACCCAGAGTCAACTGTAAGTCAACACTTGACCTAGTTTGACTAGATTATTGACCGGAGTCGACCTAGAGTTGTTTGACTTAGAAGAACCTAGAATAAAATAGATTGTTGTGGATTCATTTATTACAACTTGAACACCTTGTAACCTGTGTTGCTTTAAATAGGACTCTGTAGCTTCAGTGGGACCCCTCTATACTTATCAGCTGTTCAGGTTATTGAGGCGAGTACATTCTCTGATCATTTCATATCCTGCTTAGAATTATTTCCTGCAGTAGATTACTTTACTTGTACTGTCACGTTGGTCATACGGATTGGTACTATATGGATCCCTTCTCGAGATGTTATCCTTAGGGAGCATCGGGTACTACATGTTCTGTGCATTTCACTTACATGAAGTATCATATGCTTCATTGGTTCTTTGATCACTTACGATATATACTCTTATGATCGTAGAGTCTTCCTAGAATCCTTATCCCATTTATGGGACTACTATGTATCACCTTCGGGGTCTATCACCTTCGGGGTCTATCACCTTCGGGGGCTTATCACCTTCGGGGTCTACCACCTTCGGGGTCTACCACCTTCGGGGTCTGTTACATAGCATCATATAACATAACCTGGCTGGATCCTTGTGTATTGATTGGGGGTACGGAGGAGTAGAATTGGACATGTGAATAATACACCAGTAGTGTAGTATCAGAATCTTTTCCATAGTGTAGCATCAGAATCTCCTATGCCATTTACATGTTCATATTGTACTCTGATTTACTAGTCACTGCTAGTTTCCTATGTATAGTAGATATTTCTATTACAGTTCTCTCTCTGTTTACATACTGCATTCTTTCAGTACTTGTATCTTACTTTACTGCATAAATATATTTTCTAACCTGCGATGAACTGTTGAGATGTAATGTGCTCGTTCCAGTCCTGACTGGACCTGTTGATAAATTTTACAGATAGCCTGGAGGTGCCTGCTAGCCTAGAGGAGACACAGTAGGGGTTATTTAGGTAGTTATTTTATTTTGTCTGGAGTTGTATTTACTTTGTGGATTACTGTATCTGTATTGAGTTTTGAGATGTATTTCTGAGTTTATGTATCTTAGACACTTAGGCTTCTATCTCCTGTATCTCTTTTGGATTTCATGTTTTATCTATCTTTATCATGCTCTACCTTAGATGTGATTGAGTCTATATCTGCTATGTCACCCCCATTCGGGGAGTATAAACTATTTAGTGTTATACTGTTAGATGCATTGAGACCTAGGACAGCGTTCTACCGCCGACACTGCGGCGTAGGCTGGGCGTTGTTACGTTCTCGTGCCCTAACGCTAGGGTGCGGGTCGTGACACGTTTTTAGTGGTGGCCCATGCAGGTCGAGACTAAAGTGTAGTGGTATTCGAACTAGAGTACCACTACAGCCTGCAGTAGGATTAGGATATATTTTGAAGGTACTCAATCACAGATAGGAACCCTTGAGAGATTCCTGGGACGACCCTGGAGAATCTTATTTAACTTCGATTTGAAAACTCTATTTTTCCCTTGATTTAATTTATTTTACTTTTGTTGTTAAATTTGATTTTTATGGATTATTGTTGAATTTGAGTTTGTATTTATTTTGATGGAAGATTTTCGAATTTTGAATTTTGACGATAGTTGTTGCATTTGAGTTTGTATTTTGATGGATTTAGTTCATTTTGAATTTTGATGTTCGTTAATAAATTTTGATTTGATTTTTGAGTATTCATTGTTGATTAATTTAATTTTTGGCAAGATGAAATTATATGGGCTAGGTCATCTATGTTATGGAATCTAGTCTTCTATAGTCACATTAGCCAGCATGGTGAGAACATATAGTCTGACTCTGGATATATTTCTCGGGTGTGGGAATTTAAGGTTTTCGCAGCCAAGCATGCGGCACCGCGAAAATGTTAACTACCATGATTCTAGAGATATGTGCATAATTCAAGGACTCTGTGATTATCGTAGCCTTGCTTACTAGTATGACGAGGATTTAGAGTACCATGATTTTGGATAGACGCATATGATTATCAGATTGTGCTTAAAATATTTTGAACATGTTTTCTTACTGTTTCTCAGTCATTCAAAAAAAGGAATTATTGTTTGTTGTTTTGCCTAGTTTCTTGTCATTTAACTTAAGAGTATGTTTAGTTGTTTTCATAAACCTTTGTGTAACTTCTTGCTGTGAGTTCTTCTTAATACAATGAATCGATAAATTTGTTAGACTTTATCTTGGATTTGATAATTTAACTCTGGATTTCAGAACGGTTTCTTCTTTAAACAGATTTTATCATTATTCCTTCTTGCCATTTTTCTTGTATTAGATAATAATAAAATTGTCTTGATTTCGTCAATCACCTGCTTGCAATCTTGGTAGGAATCTAAATGTTAGTCTTAACGTAGAATTAATTTTATTGGGACATGAGAATATGTATATGAATATGTATAGCAGACATTTGCCTAACACGTATGCATGCTACACTTGATTTTTCTACATATCTAGATACATATTGATATGTTGTTGATGTCCAAATTTTCATAACCAATATTTCTGGTTCTCTGCTTTTCCATGTTTAAGTTCGTAATTTTTAAATATAAATTTCATGTTATTATTTAGATTTACGTCACTGCACATGTATGTTATACGTAGGGTTTCAATTCAAAAGAATTTGGTTGAAAATTGTGTTTAAACTTGTCAATTTAAGACTGTGTACATATTAACTCTTAATACTGAATTCCAAATGTTTAGTTTAAATTACTGTTTTATTTCTTAAATGTAATATTTAGAGCTGTGTACATTGTTGTTTGTAGGGATATAAATTTAGGTTTCATATTCTTACTTGTTAGTTTGTGATAAACTTTGAGTTGGATTTTAATGTTCAAATTTTTCCAAAATTCTGAAAACTAGTTACATGTTAACATTTTTACATTGATTTCCATGTTTAGTTAAATTTCAGATCTAATATGTAATATTGAACTGTATGCGTAGATAAATGTATTGGTAATATGATTAGGGTTTCATTTCTATCATGGTAGGATGTATTGGGAGCATTGAGATAGTTGTGATGTTTCGAACTCCTAAATTTTGGAATTGCATTATGTTCATATTTTCCATGGTTTAAATGTTAGCTTGTTTTCAGATTTTATATGTAAATGTTGAACTAAAACCTGGTTAACTTTTAATACTAAGCTATAACCCTGTACAAGGACACACACACACCCTAACTTAGTATACCCTGTCATGTAACCTAATTTTTCCTCTCTATGTTATGATCATGTATCTATATAGATATATATAGCGTTTATACATCTATGTTATAATTTGTATAGATACATAACTAAATCTCTACCTCTTTATAGATGTATATGGTTAGCCATGCATGTTATGATTAAATAGGTTGTATATTGTAGATTGTTAAACCATATGCCATGAGTAATGTAACTGGATAGCTATTGTTTGAAACCCAAATCCTTGTTTACACTTTCATGTATATTCACGTACACACACGCCTACTATCTAACCGTATAAACCTGTTCACATACACCCATACACACACAAACCACCTAATATTACATGATACTAGTTTTCCCTCTCTAATGCTCTCTATATTATATAATGTGATTAGATTTCAATGCAAGTGATTTTCAATTCCTTAATTTTCAATTTGATTTTTTGTCCCCTTTTAGATGATTGGTGGTTGTCTTTCTTTATTTTGATGAGTACCAGTTTTCATACGGGGTGGTAGACAACCTTGTAGTTTTGATGGTTGTTGTTTCTGCATCTTTTCTCGTTTAGCACCCTGGATTTGCTTGTGTGTTTGATACCCTATGACCAATTCGGTTAGCATGACTAGTATACCTAGATGAGACTTTCACTACCACCGTATGCCATGACCCTGTATGCCGTTCTTTTATTTGATGGTATGATTTGTTTAAGTTCTGGGACTTTGATTGTGGGGGTTTGACCTAGAGGGAGTAGGGACATTTTAATTTCGAGGACGAAATTTTTATAAGGTGGGTAGGATGTTAGCACCCTGAAATTCGGGTTGATTTTTTTTTCATTTTATTTATTTTCTGATTGTTTGGTTACATTAAATATTTCATTCTATTTATTTATCTGTTAGTGTACTTTTTCATGCCATTGATATTTGGAGTATCAGGGATGTTCAACTCTGGAAATCTTCTTCACGAGTTTTGGAGTGGACACGATTACCTTCATGACGGTATATAGTGTCCCATCCAAACTTGTTCTCTTATGCTCTTTCTGCTTCGCTGAACTTCGGGTCGGTTTAGACCATTTGATTGATATTTATTTTCCCACTTTTTTCCTTGATCATTTTCAGCGCGTTACCATGACATTTAAATTGGGAGCGCAAGACCAGTCATTTTCTTGAAACCAACTCCTCATTGATGATCTACTCGAGACGCTCGTCACCCATGACCTTCGTTTCCCACTCAGACACGTCATTTTGAGCTCCATTTGATTCGTACAACTTTCCCGAGACGTGACCCGATTTTATTTCACGCCACGGCGTCACATTCATTTTCCAACTTGATTTGTGGGTCCCCTGTCGGCCAAAACCTGTCAGCCCCAACTATGGACATGGCCCACTTTGAGCCTACTATCCGTCCGCCACTTGTGTCCCATTATTCGGAATCCCCATGTGCTACTTATTTACACATGATCATCAACGTCTAATTATAATTCTATTTTTGCACGATGTCCAGTTTTGACCCAATCCGGCTCCACCGAGCCCAGTCTAGCTCCATGAATTTCTCTATCATGACACCCTCATATTTATTGCCCAAAAATATCAATTTCTTATTTTACATATTTTTTTTATTTTTAATGGGAAATTTTCCATTGATTTATTTGCCTTGAATACCCTATTTCTCCAAATTATTCCTAGCCTTAGATCCAACAAACTAAATCACAACCATTTATTTTCCTCATGGAAACTTTTTCCTCACTCCCACATGTTGGCCGGCCCTAGGTGGAGGGAACACTCATTTCTCTCTCCTTAATTTAATGCTTATCCTATTCTCTCTCTCTTCCTTTCCATATTCTCAACAAAACTCCCACAGCAACAAACAACATCCTCACCATTAATTTCTCCCCCATGAAATTTTTCCCAACCCCAGCATATGGCCGGCCCTAGAAAATTGTGAAGAGAATCTTCTTTCTCTCTCTTCCTCTCATCTCATTTATATTCATTCACATATTCTTCTCTCTCTCTCTCTCATTTTCCTATACATTGGAGCAACACAGCAGCCATGCAACCATCCACACCATGCCCGACCTCTCACTGGACTGACCACCCTCCCTCGCCGTAGCTCGGCCACCCTGGCCGAGCTCGACCACCGAGCTCAGCCCTCTCCTCCTCCATTTTCCTGCTCCTCCATCTCCATCTATAACCGCCACCACCATCAACATCAACTCCGGCCACCACCACCATGGCGCGCCACTTCCTCCGCCAACACCACGCGATGCCTGGCCGCCCCGACGAGCCCTCGCCGGCCGAGCTGGCCGCGCGCAGCCCCGCGCGAGCCGGCCAGCACAGCGGGAGCAGCCACGGGTGCATGGCGCGCGCGCGCGGACGTCGCCGCCGCCGCCGCCGGCCGCTGTGGCTCCGGCGAACCCTTCCGTGGGTGGCCCCCTTTCCTGCGAACTCAGGCCTGCCCTCCCGTGGCGGCCAACGTCCTCCGGGACGCGCCGTCGAGGCGATTTCTGCGTTTTGAACGAGATCCCGTCGGCGCGCGCGAGTTTGGAACTCAGATTTGGCGTTCCGTCGTAGCGACTTCGCGCGCGTTTTTCCGGAGATCCGACCGTTGGATCGGCGATTTCTTCGCTCCGTCGCAATCTCGGTATATCCACCTTCATTCCTGTCAATTTTCGTCCGTTAATTTTATCGTTTGATACATCAAAACCGGCCACCAAGTTGACCGTTTAAATTGTATTAAATTTGGACAGTTTCGTGGGGCCAACTTCGTCAGCTTGTATCTCCTCCACCGCAGCTCCGTTTGGCGTGCTACCAGTTCCGGTGCGAAGCTGGTATAACCCTCTTACTACCCCTTCAGTTTTGTTTCATTGTGAGCTTGTTTGATTGGTTGAATTCGACGCTAAAGTTGGCCGTCCGAATTCGTAAATTCCAACTTGTAAAATTCTATTTTTGAACACGGGACTCCAGATTTCATTTCTGACACCACCATTAGACTTGTGGCGTCGTTCTGGCATGTTTTCATATAAAATTTGTTAGATTTGGAGAACGTGGGTCCGGGCACGTTTTTCGGTGCAAAGCGGGTCCCACTTTCTGGGTCAACGGGACTTTTTGACGCCGGCTCATCGGAATCCAATATCCGGCACGCATTTCGGTGCAAGTCGGATACCAATATCCGGGTCAACGGGTCATTTTGAGTTCGGCTCATCGGAATCCAATTCCGGAGATACCGTTGAGTTCGTATCGTCATTCTGGACTTGTTGACATATAATTTGCTAGGTTTTGGTAGACATTGGGTCTGGCACGCATTTCGGTGCAAGTCGGATACCAATATCCGGGTCAACGGGTCATTTTGGGTTCGGCTCATCGGAATCCAATTCCGGAGATACCATTGAGTTCGTATCATCATTCTGGACTCGTTGACAGGTAGTTTGCTGAGTTTTGAGGACTTTGGCTTCGGCACGCATTTCCGTGCAAACCGGAATTCCAAGTTCTGGTCAACGGGCCAAAATGAGATCGGGTCAACGGAATCCAATTCTGGAGATACCGTTGGGTTCGTATCGACATTCTGGTTGCGTGGACATATAATTTGTTATATTTTATAGACTTGTTTTCTTGCACGTTTTTCGGTGCAAAATGGCTCCGACACGGACACCGTTTTGATCCGAAATTACCTTTTTGCCCTTGTGTCCAAATTGGACCGTTGGGTAGGCTATCCTAGCTAATTTGACCTTTCTGGACACGTTGGCGATGTTCATTTCATCGTCCGACAATATTTGTTGATAATTTTTCTAAGTTTAACCTTTTTATAATTAATTAATAATTAATTCATATAATGTTCGTATTTCGGGATTAGTACAACGAAACTGAGATCAGCCAATTCCAGTGATCTCACATCGCTGAAATTGACATGTTGGACACGTGGATCACTATAATAAGATTATCAACCTTACCGATAATCTTCTTATCTCGATTTGCGTGCCGTAAGTTTCGACGTACAAATAACGAAGTACACTTTATTTTAGACTAGAATAGACCCTGATTGACCTAAGTTGACCAGTTGACCCAGAGTCAACTGTAAGTCAACACTTGACCTAGTTTGACTAGATTATTGACCGGAGTCGACCTAGAGTTGTTTGACTTAGAAGAACCTAGAATAAAATAGATTGTTGTGGATTCATTTATTACAACTTGAACACCTTGTAACCCGTGTTGCTTTAAATAGGACTCTGTGGCTTCAGTGGGACCCCTCTATACTTATCAGCTGTTCAGGTTATCGAGGCGAGTACATTCTCTGATCATTTCATATCCTGCTTAGAATTATTTCCTGCAGTAGATTACTTTACTTGTACTGTCACGTTGGTCACACGGATTGGTACTATATGGATCCCTTCTCGAGATGTTATCCTTAGGGAGCATCGGGTACTACATGTCACTACTAGAAATAATCCATTATACGGCAATCTTAAAATGCCGTTAATAATGAAATTGTTGCCTAAAAAACACAAATATGGCAACAATTTGAAGTTGCCATAGTGTGCCGTAAAAGGTTGTGTCAGTATTGCTTATTTACGGCATCTTCCAATTATTGCCGTATAAGGGAACTAATTTACGGCAATTAATGGTTGCCTTATAAGAAATCTTTTTGTTGCCTTTAAAGATTATTATTAATGGCAATATTTAGTTGCCATAATTTCGAACAATATATGGCAATATATTATTGTCATATATCATCAGTCCATAAATGGCAAGATTATTTTGCAAAATATTGTATTTAATTTTAATGGCAATATTTTGTTGTCGTAAACTACTAGTATTATATGGCATTATATATTACTATATATTGCAATCCAATATGGCAATTCTTCGTTAGGCATGTCTTTATTGTCATGTTTGAGAACGTAAGGCAACTACCGGATTCCATATTTGAAAAATTAATTTTTACTATTTATTGCCATGATCGACAAAATGTGACAATTAATAGATGCCAATATTTGAAATACCAGCTAAATTTAATTGCCAAAATTTAAGTAGATCATTAACCAAATATTAAATATAGATAACAATTCAATTTGTACACATCAAATAAAAAATAACTTCTAATTAAATATGGTAGATTCAGTACTACATCATTAATATTACATAAAACCAACTACTCCAGGAATCCATACTTATCACATCCAACATTATGAGGCACAATTCCTCTTTTATATGAGGTTCAAAATTCAAATAGGTACTTGACACCCCCAACTTAAACTTAAATTTGTTGCCTCCTTGTTCCCACCATATATATAACATGTCTGCAAAGATTTCTTTGACAGTTGTGGTGCGCCAATTCACAGCTATACAATCTTTATATACCTGTTATGGATAAACAATAAAATTAGCCTATAGAACAAAAAAATGTTAATAAAAAAATTATATTTTAAGGTAGTGCAAATTTCTATGTTTCATTTGTTTTATATGAATGGTTACAACAGATGAAACTTGTATAAATATTTTATTTTAAGGATAAAAACTAATGAAAATAATTTATTTACAACCAAACTCATTCATTGGCCTAAAACTGTTCTATTTGTAATGACAAGCTCACATTTATAAAAATATGTTTGTCAAATATATACTATTTCATCATTATAAATAATTTTTAAGTTTATTCCCATGCATGCATATATTGTTCTCAACCTTCCATAGATGGTTGTAAAAAAAAATCTTCCATAGATTAATTAAAAGAATATTATGTGCATATATGCTTCTCAACCTTCCACAGATGGTTCTAAAGCAATCTTCCGTAGATAATTAAAATAATATTACATGCATATATGGTTCTCAACCTAACACAGGTGGCCGTAAAAAAAAAATCTTCCATAGATAATTAAAATAATATTCTATGGATATATGGTTCTCAACCTTCCAAAGATGGCTCTAAAAAAAATCTTCCATAGATAATTAAAAGAATATTATATGCATATATGGTTCTCAACCTTTCATATATGGCTGTAAAAAAAATCTTAAACATGCATAGATAATTAAAAGAATATTCTGATTCTAGTGAATCGAATCCTAAACAAAGAAAAGATTTATTTTATCTTCATGAATATATAGGAAAATATTCAATAGTATATTGTAGAACTATTAGGATGATAATCAAGTAAAAAATAAACCTAATTAATATTTAGAAAAATATTTACAAACTCATCAAATTTTTTATCAAATCTTATTTCCTCTAAATCTTTTTAGAAGAAGTGATAATAGAAGATTTGCAGGTTCAGGGTCCATGAGTAATGTAGAAAACTAAGGAGAAATTTTTTATCGTGTGTTCCAAAATAATTTAGTTGGAGAAAATTTTCACAATTTGATCAAACACATTTATTAACCATAAATTAGAAAACAAAATAAAGCAACATTTTAAATAATTATCCATACCGATTAGTCGTCGATCACTCGGACTCGATGGCAGCAGAGACCTTCTGCTAGAGGCACTTAGAACCCAAAATCCAAAACTTTTCGTTCCCAAAAGAAATCCACAAATGAAATAAACAAAAAAAATAACAAAATAGAAATAGAGGTGAAAGAAATACCTAGGTTGAAGAAGGGGAAGAGAGATCTAGGTTGAAGGGGTAAAGAGACCAAAGTTTAAAGAGAGACCTAGATTGAGAGAGAATATGAATTAGGATTTGGCAAAATAATAAAGGAGGGAAAATATTTCAACTTTTTATGTTCCCGTCGGTCTTATGTATAGACACGAATTTTTTTATTCTCATAAAACCACAAAAATTTTTCCATAAGTAAACAAATAAAATATTGCCATATTTATTTTGTTCATGGTGGAAAAATATATTACATATTTTGGGGCAACTTTTTTTTTCCATAAACTAATTATTTTATGGCAATGTAAAATATTGTCATATTTGATTGTAATATATTATGTCACAAATCCAGCTTGCCATAATAAATGGTGATCAAATATGGCACGCGTTATTGTTGCCATAAACGTTTCCATTAAACATGGCATGCATCCTTATTGCCATATAAAGTCTGACAATTATAGGCGACATTATTTGTTGCCATAAACAAACTTGTGTATTAAGGCAATAATAATGTTGCCGTATTATGACTATGTTATATGGCAACATTTTATGTTGCTGTAAGACATTGCCGTAAAATATACTTTTTCTTGTAGTGTGTTCTGTGCGTTTCACTTACATGAAGTATCATATGCTTCATTGGTTCTTTGATCACTTACGACATATACTCTTATGATCGTAGAGTCTTCCTAGAATCCTTATCCCATTTATGGGACTACTATGTATCACCTTCGGGGTCTATCACCTTCGGGGTCTATCACCTTCGGGGGCTTATCACCTTCGGGGTCTACCACCTTCGGGGTCTACCACCTTCGGGGTCTGTTACATAGCATCATATAACATAACCTGGCTGGATCCTTGTGTATTGATTGGGGGTACGGGGGAGTAGAATTGGACATGTGAATAATACACCAGTAGTGTAGTATCAGAATCTTTTCCATAGTGTAGCATCAGAATCTCCTATGCCATTTACATGTTCATATTGTACTCTGATTCACTAGTCACTGCTAGTTTCCTATGTATAGTAGATATTTCTATTACAGTTCTCTCTCTGTTTACATACTGCATTCTTTCAGTACTTGTATCTTACTTTACTGCATAAATATATTTTCTAACCTGCGATGAACTGTTGAGATGTAATGTGCTCGTTCCAGTCCTGACTGGACCTGTTGATAAATTTTACAGATAGCCTGGAGGTGCCTGCTAGCCTAGAGGAGACACAGTAGGGGTTATTTAGGTAGTTATTTCATTTTGTCTGGAGTTGTATTTACTTTGTGGATTACTGTATCTGTATTGAGTTTTGAGATGTATTTCTGAGTTTATGTATCTTAGACACTTAGGCTTCTATCTCCTGTATCTCTTTTGGATTTCATGTTTTATCTATCTTTATCATGCTCTACCTTAGATGTGATTGAGTCTGTATCTGCTATGTCACCCCCATTCGGGGAGTATAAACTATTTAGTGTTATACTGTTAGATGCATTGAGACCTAGGACAGCGTTCTACCGCCGATACTGCGGCGTAGGCTGGGCGTTGTTACGTTCTCGTGCCCTAACGCTAGGGTGCGGGTCGTGACACATCAAGACAGAACTCAGTGCAAGACGAATGTCCGCTCTCTCCTGCAGCGTACTCAATTTTAGAGTCTGTATTATTTACATTTATTGAGTCTAGCTAAATGTAAACTATGAAACACTGGGTATTCTGGGCTTAAACCTTATCCCCAAACAAAACCAAAAGCTCCACCAAGTCAAAACTAGCCCACATAGGCCCATTGAACATTCTGTTAGCATGAAGACAGAGTTCGGGCCGAACTCTCTCTCCACACAGAGTTCGGGCCGAACTCTATCTCCTAAATTATAGGACCCTAATTTTTAGGGTTTGCAGTATGCTAGTTGTCCAATGACCAAAAATTTGAATTCTTGACACAGAATTTTGGCCGAATTCTGCCTATCCCAACTAGTATAAATAGGCCTTAAATTCTCTTATTTTCATTCATCCAATTATCTTCTCTTCTACTCTCTATAAGCCTCATACAAGCCTTAACCTTCTCATCTACTAGCCACAAGCTCCCTAAACCTAAGAGTGCTCAGTGCTATTCAGTTAGGAGTTTGCAAGGGTCAAGAAAATCGCTTGGAAAATTCCAAGCATGGCCACAGCGATCTCTATTAGAAGTTGACATGCTCTTCTGAAGAAAAGGTACGGGGTGTAACTACTACTTCACAAATAGTGGATTTAATTCTGAGCTAGAGTTCTCAGGCCTGGACTACTCCTCCACGAAGGAAACCAGGTTAAACATCGACTGTGTTTGCGTATGCTCTCTTAATCTTTTCATTTTTGCATTTACTACTCTGATTATCTACTGTTGGTGAAAAGAGTTTAATTTTTATTTGGCTATTATTGTTATAAACTCTATTCACCCCCTTCTAGAGTTGCCTACCTGTTCTTCAGCTAAGTGATCCTTCGTGTTATATGTCAATACATGCATCCTCTCCAGCACAGTCATGGTAATTGGTTAGTAACATTGACGTGATATATTGAATATTTGCTTGATGCATTCCACTAAGCATGGATCTATATTTGGGACTCTTTGAGCCGAATGTAGAATTATGCTTAGGGTACATGTACTATGGTATGACATTTAGGAGGATAATCATGTGACCACGACATGTGATTCTATGCTCAACATAGGGTTAATCTAAGCAATTTAAATCGGTAAAAGCATTGGGAGAGAACATAATCTCGAGATCATACGTTACCAACCACCCAGGTCCTATCCCGACGTGTCGGGTTGGCCGCCACGGATACGATTTCATCCGCCTATAGTGGATGACTATATCCGACTCCTACGTGCTATGTGTTATATGTTTTAGTACGGTAGCCTTACTGGGGACCGGTGCATAATCAATGTGCTACATGCATGTATGTATGTATGTATGTATGTATGTATGTATGTATATATATATATGAAATATATATATATAATGGATTGACTAGCCCTGTTTGGATACGATACGATCTGAGGATTCCTATATATTTGCATTACTGGGATAACCCAGGCAAATCATAGAAAGTCGTAGGATTGATTGGTCGCTTGTAAACTAACTTGCTTGTGATATGTTTCTTCTGTTAGTAATCGAGGAACATGGACTATTGTGGTGTGTGGTCCAACCCATGTCCTTGTTTGGTTGTTGGGTTGGGCTATTGTGCTGCGATAGGCTATGAACCGAAGTTGCGATCAGAAGTCCTTAACCTGACCATGGTTATAGGATGTATCTTATCTCGGTACGATATAGGCATCGTTTGTCCTTGTTTGGTTGTAAGGGTGTCGTACTGTCTCGATGATATGGTATAAGATTATAACTCTTAAACCAGGTGTTAATTTACTCATTGGGTTTTGTCTTATTCATTATATGCTTCCTTGTGGTACTTGTTATTCGGGACCTGACCCCGCTGGTTTCGTTTGGCCAGATATCCTAGCAGCGCCAGATGATCCAGCCTTCTACCCGAACAACGGTGCACACCAGGAGTATGGGCGCCAGGGACAATGAGTGGGTTTTTTCTGCACTGCTCTGATATATTTCATTTTGTTCTTGGCATTTAGCCACCGGTACATGTTTAGCCGGCTGTTCTAGACATTAGTTTTCTTTTACATAATTGTAATTAAATCAGACTGCAGCTGACTACGGTTATGTTCTATGGACTCTCGTCACTAGCTCAATATTTTGTGTAGCTCGACTCATGAATCATTTTGACGAAGCGTCGGGGACGCCTTACTGCTTTATCTTATATGATTATTATTACTATTTCTTGGTTGATTGATTGAGACATAGATGCTCTGTGAGACCATAGGAGACCTGATTGTAGCATGCATCCCCTAGTCTCTTGACAGCCATAATCGCCGTATGACATTTTTATACCTTATACGGGGTAGCTGGCCTAGTCCGTCTCCGTATTTTAGTACTGGGGTGTGACAATGTTTTATTGGTGGCCCATGCAGGTCTGATTTTTAGACCTGTAGGGTGTTATTATTATAGGAGTCTCAATCAAAACCTGTTCCCTTTGATCTCTTGCTCCGTCTTTCCTTTTCTCACCTTGATTGATAACTTGAATTGCATCCCCGAATCTTTCTCATCCTGTAAATTGATATCCTCTATCTTTCCTACTAGAGGTGCTTCTTTCTCAGTAGCTGGCGAGGCCAACGTGGAGGAACGTCCGATATAGCTTGGCTCGACAGGGCAGCAACATGAAGAAGTACCTTTCCCGGGGCAAATTCGAGTGGAAGTGTTGTCGGAGCCAGTGGGGCAATAGGTACCAGAAGCTCATGCACCCCCAGCGGTGCTAGCAGCAACAGCAGTACCTGATGCTGCAGCACTCCTGGAAGTTATCCGAGGATTTTTGGCCACTCAGCAGCGTCAGGTGGCAGCCCATCAGCAACAACAGACCCAGTAGCAGGAATATAATATGCTACTAAATCAGGGGTTATAGTTAGCTCTTGAGAGGAGTGTCAGAAATGACTCTGGAGCGTCGGAGAGGTTGTACCGACTTAACCCGAGATACTTTGATGGCATGAAGGATGCTATTATGTCGGATTCTTGGCTTCAAGATATTGAGGCCATTTTGGTAGCAGTAAAGGTTCCAGCAGAAGAGAATGTTCACTAAGTCAGATTATTGCTTCAGGAACGGGTCCCGCATCATGTGATGCATCTCCTGTTGTAGACAAAATAGCTGTTGGCATTGTGTCTGAGTTGGCTGTACTTGGTGCAATGAGGTAACGGGTGCTGATCGTTATAGCCGCCATTATTTGGATGCTTTGGCACGTGGTTGTTGCCTCCTATATAAATAGGACATTTGTGATTGGAATTGTGCACAAAGTCTGCAGCAACAGGAGGGTACTGGCTCTCAAGGTGGAGAGCATGATTTAGAGCATCGCCCGTGGTCTTGTACTTCAAAACCGCTACATGAGCACCGATAGAGCGCCGCATACCCACTTCAAACCGTCGCATATGACCTCTGTTGGAAGAAACGCACCACCAAATTCGGACAATTTGTTGAATTCTACGTCATACTATTCTACTGTCCGGTTCCCTTGCCTCAACTGCCTGAATTCATTTTCCTTCTCTTGACGAATGGTGGAGGAAAGGTACTCGACTTCAAAGGCTTCGCAAAACGTGGCCCAAGAGATCGGCGCTGAGTTGTTGTTGTGCCGGATAGCTTGTTTGTGCATGCACCACCAGTCGTGCGCGTTCAAACGTAGTTGAAGTTGTGCGCAGGCGACTTGTTTGGATTCTTTAATGCCGAGGAGCTCGAAGTGATCTTCCAGCTCTTCCAACCAGTTGATTGCCATAGAACAGCCTTCGGTACCGCTGAAGGAAGTGCGACACGCTTTCTTGAATTATGACACTTCAAAGTTGTATCTTTTCGGTGCCATAGGTTGACGCTCGGGCTCCTCTCGATCGACTTCGGTGGGTTGACTCGTCGGCTCGGTGACAGTAGGCACAGTTGCAGAGTTTCCATTGGCCATAATCGTCTGGACGATCTGTTGTAGAGTATCAAGCTGCTTTTGCTGCATCTTGGTTTGAGCATCAAAGCGAGCTTCGAATTGGGCCTATCGCGCCTCCATCATGCGCAATATCCTCTCGATGGCATTGTTAGAAGGTCCGGCCAGCAAGCTGCTCGAACCGCTCGAAGCACTTTGTTCTTGCTCGGCCACGATTTCTGCCACGGGTTTCGTTACTTCTGTAATACGTAGACATACACATTAGTCTCAAGATATTTCAGACTCATTGTACGGAACAACTTATCTCATCGATGCAAGGTCAAAGGTTTGAGACTCTAGACGGAAGGCCAAAGGATGTAAAGCCGTGCTCTGATACCATTATGTCACGCCCCGATTCCGAAGAATCGATAGTCGTCCCCAGGGCGTGATGCCGTACGAACCTAAGTTGCGATCGCACAAGGCATAGTCATAAGATTATCCGAAACACAACACAAATAGAGTACGCAGAGAAATTAAACACATTGAAATGAGAGAAATTATTATTTTCATTGATAATAAAACTTCATTTACAAGACTACATTACAATCATTGTCGCGCAGGCTACAACATGACTCGATTACAAAATGAACACTGATGAGATAATCGTTCCATTCATTACATCCCCCTTTACAAACAAAACATTCCCAAGGACCTGGAATCGTGGAAGTCAAGATGCCATTTCTTCTGGACTGAATGTAGAGTCTTCGAAAGGATTCAAAAGCAAGCCTTCAACACACAGACGAGGCTTCAATGTACTTGCGTCGCCTTGAGCTTAAGGGGCACGCCATTCTTGGTTCGGGGTACCTGTGTGGAGAGCGAGGATCAGTACATTACACTTTGTACTGGTGCATGGAAAATTAAGTTCCGTGCTCTCATTTGGTTGAATAGTTTATAGGACTTAGTTTGTGAATCTTTCTAACCATCATAATGAAGTTCAGACAAGCATATGACAAGCATAATATAAATTAAGTTAGAACTGACCCACAGCAGAGTGTGCCGTGCGATGTGAGACTACCATGTTCTTTCCTGTCAATTTGTTATCTCTAGTATAGCGAGTGTAAAATTACATGTGATTCGTCACTGTTACCACAAGCCATCCTGGACTCTATAGCTTTTGTTAGTCGGGGCCCTTTCAACGCCAGTAGCGAGCTCCGTTGCAACTCTCTGCCTAACCCGTGCTATCATCAAGCACAGCTATTTTCGTGTTTCCTTTCTCGGCCAAAACGGTCCCGTGGCCCCTGGTTGTCGTTCGAAAAACTTTTACCTTGTCGACAAGTTGTCCATGACCGTACTTAGAACAATTTAGTTATTAAGGCGTAGTCTACATTTCTTTTGAGAACTTGACCATTACATCGTGTCCTGCCTTGTCATGGCATCACCTTATTTGAGTCAATCTTTTGTTAACACAGTTCTACAATTTATAGTGTGTCCGTGGCTTTGCATTTATTATTTCATTCGCGATAAGGTTATCGGTTGAACTAAGAAGGGGGATCAAGAAGAGAAGGGTCAGCCACTCACCTTGAGTTTGCTTAAGGCGAGAGACTTGTTGATCATGCTAGACGTCGCCTACGTGATTACCTGAAATCGCATAAGCAACCGATTAGAACACTGTATTATTCAAGGAGTTCGATATGAAATGCGAGTTCGAAATATAAGCCATGAAAACCATCAAAAAAACATTCACAAAAATGCATTCAGCCATAACCAATACAAGTGCGGCATGAAAAAATAGAGCAACGGGTGGTCTCTCCCGACTCAGCCGTAGAGTTTATCCTTGAGGAGCAACCTGCTGAATATGGGACTTGGTTCCGAAGAAGCCATTCCATAACGGGGAATGGATCTTAATTCAACCGTTCCCATTTGACTGATTCGATTGATCCTGACCTATCGATTCGGACCGAATCGATGGCGACAGTGTTCCTTTCTCGCACACCCCGTAGACGAAGAACGGGGCACGATATAGGGACAGGGCACTACATGCAGTACAGTGCAGGAAGGTGCACAGGCTGTACAGTCTGCACAGTAGGTGCAGGCTGTACGCAAGTGTGCAGGTGTAGGCTGTTCATCTTCCCCAAATCAATATTGAAGTGCATAGAGAACCCATGAACTCAAGGAATGCCATAACTTCCTCAAAATAAGTTGAAATCAAGCGGTTCAAAAGCCAAAATTAAATGAAATAAAATTCTCTACAACATGAAACAACTAGTTTTAAAAAACAACCAAGTTTGATATATCAAAACCACGAAAATCCATAAAACCCTAGTTTTAGAAACTTAAATCTACACAAAACTAACCATTAAAATCAAAAAAATCTAAGAACTAAACTTGTAGAGAATGAAGAGGTGAACAATCTAGACTAATAATATTAAAGAAATAACAAGAAATGAAAAATATAAGTGGTCTCTCATTTGTACAAGATGTACTTCCCTAGGTGGGTTGGTGGGTGGAAATGAAAATGAGAATGAGTGAGGAGAGAGAGAGAGAGAGTTTGAGAGAGAGAGAGAGAGAGAGAGAGAGAGAAAGAGAATATATATAGTGGGATAGGTTGGTTCAACCAAACTCTAACCGTAACATGACCTAACCATATGACTAATAACATGTTAAATGGTGCATGATACAACTAATTAAATTAATTAAATAAAATCCTAACCACAACATGGTTCAGAAATCTTATCATCGAAGCAGAGAGCTACGCCTACAACCAGACAAGGACAAGGGGTGGCACACTAATCCGTGACGAGATATTGTTTCATGCCATGGCCAGTTACAAATACATGATACATGCAATCAAGATACAAGTGCCAGATACCATATACAGGAAAAGCAAATTTTTTACGTATTTCGGGAACGGGGAGTGACATCTGTTGATAACTTCACATTGGATTTCAGGCGAGTACATTCTCTGATAATTTCCCATTTACGATATCTTTTATATTTCCGATATTTAGTGTAGATATCCTTGATCTCTTGATACATTATTTATACGGATTGGTATTTCTGGATTCCATCTTGAGATGCTATTCCTTGTATGTTTTGGTATACCCTATACAAGTCCTGTTGTTGTTCCTGTGCATTGCATAGACACCGATTCCTGAGAAGACTTACTACCTTCTCATAGAATTCCTTGTCATAACGTACCATGGTTGGATCTATTGTACTAGTCGGGGGAAGAGAGTAGTAGTGTAGATATTTGATCATACCCTCCTTGTGCATGTCCTGTTTCCTATGAGTGTAATCATATACTATGATTAACCAGGCCATAAATTCCTGTACAAGTTCCTAAGTCGATCACATGTTGTAACTAGTGCACACTTACGTAGATAGCTATTTCCTGATTATTGTACATGATGTTTCCAGCTCTTATATCATTTGTTCCATACATTGCTACATTTATGTACATTTTATATTATCTTGTATATCCTCTCTATTTACTGTTATGTAGTCTTTATTGTTTACTGGAACTGTTATTAGAGATGTACTTCGCTCCAATTCTAACTCGATATTTTTTTCAGATGATGTATTAGTAGTAGACTTGGAGACTTTGGCTTAGGAGAGATTAGTTCCAGTTGAGGAGACACCACAGTAGCAACTGATGTAGTTTAGCTATTTGTACTGGATTTGTCTCCAGCTTCTGATATTGAGATGTTATTTTTGAGACTATGTATTTGTTAAGATAGATAGACTTATAGACTTTGGAGGTGGATATGGGTTTTATTTATGTTTTATACTTCTCTTGGATTATCATATCATATCTTCTATGTCATTACCGTATCGTTTATCTTCCTTATAATTATTTGTGATTGAGTATGAGTATTATCATCTTATCCTCCTTTTGGAGTTGAGATATCTTGACAGATTATGATACATATTGTTAGATTCTATAGTAGACATAAACAACATCCTACCACCGATGCTGTGGCGTAGGCTGGATGTACCCACGTACTCGTGCCCCTATACCGGGTGCGGGTCGTGACTGTAAGTTGGCAAGTTCTACCTTATATTGTGACCCACTTATATGCCTGCGACACAAGTATTTGCCATGTAACTGATCTTAAGGCAAGATTAGAAAGACCACAAACATTGGATCTACTCAATAAATTAACGTGTTGGTTTAGTAGCATCAGCGAGATGCCGCTCACCAGTACGCATCGTACAAATACCCCACCAGATCTCGTTGGTGCAGAGTTTGCTTGGATGCAGCAAAGGCGTTGGAGTATAAAGTTGGCATTTGAAGTTTTGCGGTAGAGGGCATAGTTTCTTGTGTATATAGAACATAATGTATAGAATATCGTTGTTGTGTAGATTTCGAGTTGTAAGCCTTGCGTCAATGAATAATTGTATATAAAGAGAGATAGTGTGATTGTAATCATTTTGTATTTTTGGCTTCGAGTCTTTGTAAATTTTGCTACAATATCAATAAAGATGATTTCATTTCTGTACATTTTGTGTTGATTCAACTATATTTGCTTAGTATCATGTTGCATTGACTCTGTATCTTAGTTTCTCAATCGTTTGTTTCAGTGCTTGTCTTGTGCGATCACAACTTAGGCTCCCACGACATCACACCCATGCGAGGACAATCGGTTCTACGAAACCGGAACATGATAGTCATAGACTAGTACAGTGGTCTTAATAGGAGTCATATATTCATGCCTATATTATCGTAGCGTTCTTGAAGAAAATAATAAAACCCTTTTTATACCTCAAGTGAGGGTTTGGACTCATATATACATCAATAGGCATATTACATATAGGTCTACACTTATTGAGATATTACGTAATAATACTAATAGTTAACACCCTCGCTTAAGTTGGAGCATAGATGTCAATCATGTCCAGATTGTTACAACAATACCGAATTGATGGCCTAAAAGAGACTTCATAAAAGTATCTGTTATCTGATCTCCGGTTCTCACGTGGTGAAATGTTATTACTCCCTTTTGGTATTCATCAAGTAGACGTCGATTTGAAAGTGTTTCTTCTGTTCATAAAATATGGCATTGGTAGATAAGTGGATGGCTTGCTGGTTACCACACCATATATCTACTGCTTCCGATCATGCTTCTTCTCCCAACTTCTTTAGGAGATGTTGCAAATATAACACATCTGTTGTGCCATGAGCAATGGCCTGGTATATCGCTTCTGAACTCGATCGTGAGACCACAATCTGTTTCTTGCTCTTCTATATAATATTAAATTCTTTTCAATAAATATTGAATGCCAGATGTAGACCATCGATCTATAAGACTCGTGTCCAGTCAACTTCTGTAAAACACTCAAGACGAGTATGCCCCTGATTCACCATATGAATTCCTTTTTTTGGATTTTGATCTAGATAGCGCAAGACCCTGATAACAGCCTGCCAATGCAAAACTCGTGGAGAAGCCATAAATCTACTCACTGTACTTACAACAAAAGAAATATTCGGACTGTAGAAGCATAGTAAATCTTAGCACATAAAAGGATGAGAGCATAAATATGCGTCACCGAGCAATGCGCTAAATCTAATAACTTCCTAAAGAAAGGTAATAGCCTACGTGACATTTTTGGAAGTTTATACAATATTTTGATCTAAGACAAAGCAGTGAACTTTGACAACCATGCGACAAAGTCTATGCACTTGTAGCCAAGCCAAATAGATATTCTGATATGTCATCAAAAGATAGGTTGTCTCGTGCAGTGCAAAAATGACAGTTACGAGAAAAGCGCCAGTACTTACGTCAGCAGATCTGTATACATTACAGATGTCCAGATTCTTCATATGATAGAGCAACTATGTCATACGTTATTCATTACATAGAGATCGTATGTACTATGTGGCCATGTTTCATGCAACACATCTCAAATAACCGAAGCCACGTGGCGGCCAAAGTGTGACATGCGTGCACGTTCAGCCCACGCACTCAGAGTGCCTATACACCAACCACAGTTTATGCACCTAAAAGTCAAAAAATAGTATATTTTTGCCTTATGCGCGCATAGCCATTTCCATTAAAGAAATGTTATAAATAGAGGAAAAGTGTCTTTCTCACACATACAGACATATATAGTGTCTACCTACTGCCCATTCTGCCAGTGAAGCCAGAGTTAGCAAGCTTTTGTAATCTTCGCCTCGGATCGTCAACGGAGTAAAGAAGTTGACCGTAGATTAATATCCATCGCTTCAATCCTTAGGTTTTTTTTACCTCGAATTCTTGTTTAGGATTATTTTTGTACTTTTCTTTCTTCAAAAAGTTTTATACAAAAGTTTCACACATTGTGTATCGAAATACGGATGAATCGTAACTGTCAATTAATTGAGTTTCCCGACCAGCGATGATATTGATCAGGAGTGGTAACTAGTATCCCCTCATCGGGGAGTAACTTACTCCTGGATCCATGGGTAAGGTTGCTCTCTTAGTCTGCATCATCCATGCTTCAGTTAGTATATCATGAACATACTTTCGCTGAGACATTACAATGTCTTGCTCACCCCGTATGACTTTGATGCCCAAGAAGTACGTTAATGTTCTCATATCTTTGGTCTAACATTGCTTGGCTAGAAACTTTTTTAGCTCGATAATACCCTGATTGTGATCCTCCGTAATCACGATGTCATCAACATGGACACCAGATAATATTCGTTCGGCTGATGTCTGTTAGTAAAATACTGAATGATCCTTCTTTGATTAGCATATGCCATACATAGGTAACTACATGTATAAATCGACCAAACCATGAACGAGGTAATTATTTGAGGTCATGGAGTGCCTTTCATAGATGACACACTTTATCCTCCCTTACAACGAACCCAGGAGGTTGTACCACATATACTTCCTCTTCAAAGTCTCCATGGAGAAAGGCATTCTTCACATCCAACTGAATTAAGGTCCAGTCATATCGGACAGCTAACGATAGGAGGAAACTGGGGAAAATGCCTTAAAATAATCTATGCCATAAGTCTTAGAATACCTTTTTGACACAAGGTGAGCCTTTAGGCAGTCAAGAGTGCCATCTGATTTTACTTTGATAGTGAACACCCATTTGCCTATCGTCTTCTTACCAGAAGACAAATCCACCAAGTCCCATGTACGGTTCTTTCGTAGTGCCCACATATCCTTTTTCGTAGCAGACTGCCAACCAGGACGTTAGAGACCCTCCTTGGAAGATTATGGGATCTAAATCCCATCAATAGTAGCTACCAATGACTGAGTGTGACTCGTAAATCCTTTCTAATTGTTAATATACAATAGATGGTTATGACATGCACGACGTTGGCGAGTCGATAAATCCGACGGTGGTGGAGTTATAGAGCCGGTAGAGGATTTTGATGACGATATAGGTTACACTGCAGGAAAGGAAATATCTGGTAAATTTGAATTTGACGGTGTTGATGTTTACTGACCATAGGACGGTGATACTAGCTCGATAGTGGAGGGCACCCTTACGTGTGGTTACTGTGTTTGAATCGAATACAGAAGAAAATTTTCATCTGGGTAAACTTTAGGAATAGATTCTTTAACTGGAGAGGATGAAGGGAACTTATCCTCGGCAAAGGTAACATCCTGAGACATGATATACCTCCTCAAAATCGAGAAAAAAATGATACCCTTTCTTATCCTTAGGACCCAAGGAAAATACACTTGAGTGCCTTTAGACCAATTTAGAAAGGGTAATGCAAGTATCAAAATCGTAACACAAGCACCCAAAAAGTTTGAGTAGAGGAAATGGAGTGGAATTGGGATATAACCTAGAAAAAAGAGTAATGCCATTGAAGGCATCAAATGGCATACAATTTATAAGATAATAAGTCGTGAGAACAACATCCAATCAAAATTTTCTGGGGGTACGGGCATGAAACATGAGGGATCGAGTTGTTTTCAAAGAGGTGACGGTTATTATGTTCTGCCACACCATTTTGTTGTGGTATGTAGGGATGGAAAGTTTGGTGGATAATCTCATGTCTGACAAGATGGAAAGTGAATAGACGAGACACATACTCGCAACCATTATCGCTCCGAAAACACTTAATAGAGACCCCAAATTGACTTTATATTTCAGTATAAAAGGTACACCATATATAAATAATTCGGGACGACTTTTATTAAGTAGACAAAAGTGACTCACGAGTAGTCATCAACAAAGGGAACAAAATATTTGAAACCCAAAATAGACTCGATAGGGCAAGGACCCCATATATCAGAATGTATTAACTGAAAAGGAGCTGAAACAGCTTTATTCAAACTCACCGGATAAGGTGCACGATGATGTTTAGTTAAGCTACATAACTCACAACTAAACATAACTCGAAGATCTAGTGATGTACACAATTTTTGGATAGCATGAATATATGGATGCCCTAGACGACAGTGCAACTCAAATGGGTTAAGGGACATGCTGGCACAGAATATAAATGAACTCAATTCAAATAGGTATAAGCCTTCTGTCACATGACACCTACCAATAGTCTTTCCAGTTTTTAGGTTTTCAAAAACACAAAAATCAGAAAAGAACATTACTAAGTACTACAAGGAATGAGTAATCTGACTAATGGATAATAAATTAAAAAATTTAATTGAGTGGCAAGTTGGGAGAGTAGCAGGTACCCTCTTTATATGAATTTTCAAAGAACTATCATTTGCAACAGTAATATAAGTCAAACGGCCCACAAATACATAATCATACGTGTCACGACCCGCACCCTAGAGTACGGGCATGAGAAGTGGTTACGTCCAGCCTACGCCGCAGTATCGGCGGTAGAACGCTGTCTTAGGTCACAACATCTAACAATATCAGGTACCTATACAGTATATACACTGCGAATGGAGGTGACATAGCAGAATACAGTCTCAATCATATCTAAGACAGAAAACGATAAGATAGATAGATATGAAATAAAATCCACAGAGGTACAAATAGATAGAAGTCTAAGTGTCTAAAATATCACAAATCCAGATAACATCCCAAATCTCAAATACATTAATCCATAGAGTAAATAAGTACATCTGAAAATGACTAATATAAACTAGTGGTGTGTCATCCACTGCTAAGGGGTACTGCTGCTGATCCAGGTCACAGCAATCCTCTAGGTTAGTCCCATAATACGTGAAACAGAACGCCTCGTTCTCATCCTCTGTAATATTTTCAACAGGTCCAGTCAGGACAGGAACGAATACATATCTCTAATACAGTTCATAGCATGGCATGATATAAAAGACAAGCAATAGAGTAAGATACAGGAATGTTGGAAGAAATAGGTGAATATCTGATAACTGGAAATACATGTATAATAGGTAAGAGATGTAAGCGACTAAGTGATTTAGAGCATAAAATGGTTATGTAAACGGCACAAAGTTATACACGAGTAATCTAAAGAGATTATACATGAGTAAGCTACAAGATTGAGTACATAACCACTTCTACTCCCCCGCCCCCAATCAATACACAAGAATTTAGTCAAGTTATGTTATTACACACATGTACACGAAGGTCATGTGAGCACATGAGAGTACACGATTTCACACGATTTGTACACGAATGTCACGAATACAAGGAGTACACGATGCTCATGATAAAGTACACGAACATGAAATACCTAATCGCTAAGGGGATAACATCGCACGACAAGATCCATATAGTACTAATCCGTGATACAGGTGTCAGCATCAAGTAAAGTAAACTAGAGCATGCAAATAGATCATAGCAAGTATAAAAAGATCAGAGAATGTACTCGCCTGGTATCTTGAATATCTAAAGAGAATATATTGTCTGAAGAGTGGTGTCTGGCTCTTATAGAACAGTACAAGTCACTACATGTCTAAAATAGTAAATAGACTGCTGCAATGCATCTACATGATGTTTGGGGTCAATTTGGGATAAAGTCAACCTTTGGTCAACTCTAGTCAACTACACTAGTCAAACTAGGTCAACTAGGTCAAGCATAACCCAAACAAGTCTCACTAAGCCTAGCCAGTCTATTCTAGCAAGCACACATCATCACCAAGTCACACTAGTCTACCAACACACCAATCCACATGTGTATTCATGCCACACATAGGCTATCTCATAGGAATCTACCTAGGCTATGAGCCATTGGCTATATGCCATACATATAGTCTATATCACACATATTTCACACATTATATATATATCTAAATTAATATAAATATCATACACATATATACCACATTATTATTATCAAGCATATAGAAAATATATATATTTACATATAGGCCATTTACATATATATTACATATAGAGAGATAGACATGTGTGTGTGTACAAACTAACACGTGTGTGTGTCAATAGGATAACAGGAAACAGTGTACAATTCTATGTGTCTCAGGTTTGTAATGTGTGTGTGGATGTGTGTAATAAGCATGATGGGTGTAGTATCAATGATAGTTCTCAGTTTAGATTGGGAAATGTGTATGAGTAGTGAGTGAGCTAACAGTGTACAGTGTCTCAGGAAACTAAAATCAATGAAATGTGTGTGTGTATATGAACATAGTGTTGTGTCAATGTGTTTCAGGAATAAACAGTGCAATGTGAGTGTCATGACAGTCCAGTGTGTGTGTCAATAGGAAATTTGTAGGTACAGTGATGTGTGTATATGTGTTAGGAATCAATAGATAGGGTGTCAAGGTGATTCACATATATGTATAATATAATGTGAAGCATTGCAACAATCTCAGGAAGCCTGTGTGAGTATGTTCTCAGGAATTCAAGGCAATGTAGATAGGGTAGTATTGGGTGAAAAAAATCTCAGTTTTTATAATTTGTGTGTGACAGTGCTCATCAATGTGTCTCAGTATTTCATGTTCACATTACAGTTTCATAATGACAGTTAACAGTTAACAGTCCTAACAGCTAACACATCAATCCAAACCAATTCGAAACCAAAACCCTTAGTTAACATCAAACCTAACATACATAAATGAACTAATCATGGTAATATTTAATCATAGAAATTGGTTTGAAAATACATTCAATTTTAGGAATCAGTAAACAGTGTACACTGTATCAGAAAAATAGGGAAATGCAAATCGAAGACTAAATTCAACTAATAACCCACAATTAAAGGTTGGTAACCCATACCCCATATGTGCACGTGTCCCTCGAGTCAACTTGTGTCACCCAGAGCCGGATACGGCGTGTCCACTCAACACGAACCACTCTCGTGCACACACATACATGCTGTCTCATGCATGCGTGCATTCGTGTCTAGGACACGACACACAACACGACACAACACGTGGGAGTGCACCTAGGTTCGCCTAGGATAGGGCTACCTCACTGACACCCTGCCTTGTGTCCAAAACGTGTATCGTGTCGTGTCCAGCCACGTATTAGTGGCCAAAAATGCGTGTGTCTGCCTGTGCGTGCGACCAGTACGAGGAGGAGAACTTCCTCGAATACTGAACCTCTCGAGCCCAACTTTTGGGAGACTAATGTCAGACATGCCCTGACATTCTCCCCAAAAATTGCGTGTCCCCGTGTCCTGAGTGAAGAGAACTCAGTGTCCAGTATCAGGGCACTGAACTGAGGCCTCGTGCACGTGTTCGTGTCCTGATTTGGACACGAAGGAGGACACGAAGTGTGCTCAAACCAATACGAAATCAAAACCCATATATAGGACTAATAATTAGTGAAAATAGTTTTGAAATAGGTAAAGAAAACAGTGGTTATAGCATTTCAACCAACACATCAATGAAGACATTGATACGTGTCCGATACGGATACGAAACCTAATGCAAATGACACCAAACCTTCACTACAGCTAGGGGACACCTAGATCTAGGCTACCATGTAAGAAAACAGAATTAAAATAGAATTTGAAGGGTTTACCTATAGGTTGCAAGGATCAAGAAAAAGCCCCAAGTCAAACGGTTCCCGTTGCTAGCCAAATCCTCCAAATTGCTCAAAAACTAAAATCACTCTCCATGAACATCAAATAGAGGGTGATTAAAAAGTATTGCAAAAGATTTGGATGAAAAAGGAATTAAAATGTATTTAATAAAAATTTGGAAAGTTGGAGATTTACCTTTCCTTTCAAGTAGTTGGTTGAGCACAAAAGAGGCAAGAACAAGGAAAGGATATTAAATAGAGGGGGGATTCCTAGGTTGGCCGGCCACATAGTACTGAAATTAGGGTTAGGGTTCAAGTCATGGGCTATGGGCCAAGTTGCATAAGTCATGGGAATAAAATCACAAGTCATAAGTCATTGCACCTATTCTTGATTCTCCTATTTCAAACTTGGTTCTAAATGACTAGAAATGGGTTAACTTAAGTTAAACTAGGGCACACCATTGCTAACCAAGTCACCATAGCTAGGGTTAGCTTCTAGGTCAGTCTACAAAGTCTCAACTAGTCAAAGTCAAAATAGCAATCACCAATTCAATAAATTAAAATAAATTTAAAATTCACCAAATGGCCAAAATACCCTCAAGCTATAATGTGGTAGTGACAAATCTACCCTCCTTAAAATAATTTCGTCTTCGAAATTAAAAGGCGAAACTAAACTGATGAGAAGGATAGACAATCATACCTCAAGGTCCAAAAAGATATGGGTATCGCTCGTGCATATCATCCTCCCGCTCCCAGGTAGACTCTCCTGGAGAATGATGCCTCTATGCGACGCGAACCAAGGGTATCACCTAGTTTCTAAGTACATTCTCTCGACGATCCAGAATTTCTACTGGCTGCATTGGATAACTGAGAGTAGGTCCCACCTCAATGGCTAGGGTCAGCCACGTACCGTCTCAACTGTGATATGTGGAATACGTTATGGACACCCACTAGTGCAGGTGGCAAGTCTAGCCTGTATGCCACATCACCGACTCTCCCGCTGATCTCGAAAGGTCCGATGAAGCGCGGACTAAGCTTCCCACCTCCACTAAAATGTATGGTACCACGAGTCGAAGATATCCTTAGAAAAACCATGAGTCCAACCTAATCACAAACAAGGTCTCAAGTTACTAAATAATCAAACATGATCAAACAAACAAAACAAACAACAACCTACTTCTAATCTTATCTCTAATCTGTACCTCACTCTCCAAAGGCCTCCGGTGGCTATAGGCCTAGTGCCGATGTCTGTCCAGCACCACGCGGAGTCTGTCCCTGATGAACTTCACCTTCTCGACTACATCAACAACCATCTCAGGTCCCAATAAAGCTCGCTCTCCAATATCATCCCAAGATAAGGGTGTACGACAACTACGCCCGTACAGAGCCTCGAAATGTGATATCTCAATGCTGGCCTGATAACTGTTGTTGTAAGCAAACTCCACCAAGTATAGGTGATCCTTCCAGGAACCTCCAAAATCTAAGATGCACGTCCGTAGCATGTGCTCGAGCGTCTGAATAATCCTCTCTGACTGTCCGTCCGTCTGAGGGTGGTATGCAGTACTAAACTTGAGTTGGGTGCCCAAACTAGTCTGCAGACTCCGCCAGAAATGAAAAGTAAAGCGACTATCCCGATCTGAGACAATGCTGACCGGAACCCCATGAATCCTGACAATCTGCTGCATGTATATCTCTGCAAGCCTCTCAGTAGATGTTCCCACTTTAAATGGCAAAAAGTGGGATGATTTGGTCAACCTGTTGTAGAAGCATGGAAAAGAACAGGAAAATCTATGCAGCTCAAAATAGATGGAGTCTCATGCCGTTCAAAGAAGCTCTCAAAGTCTCATGCGGCTCAGGAGTTTTATGCGGCTCAAAAGACGCCAACCTAGACATGCGGCTCGAATAAAAGCCACGTGGCCTTATGCGGCTCGCCTCTACAGCTGGCCATTAGCAGCGGCCCTATTTAATGCTCTGACACAACAAGGCAACTCTGACATAAAAGTGAACTGACAGCTCTGACATAAAGCTGCAATGATGACTCTGACATGATGGCGTGCTCCTAGGAAAATGAAGAAAATCTCTCTCTATAGCTGGCACGATCCATCAAATCCCAAAGTCTTCCATACGGCTTTGACACGTGGCCAGCCACATGCGGCTCAGGTGGAGGTCACCCCCATGCGACTGCTACTCTCATGCGGCTCGGATCATGGGGACCATCTCCATGCGGCTCAAACCCTGAGAAGCCACCCCCATGCGGCCGCTACTCTCATGCGGCTCGGATCAGGGGGACCGTCTCCATGCGGCTCTAATCCTGAGAAGCCACCCCCATGCGGCCGCTACTCTCATGCGGTTCGAATTATGGGGACCATCTCCATGCGGCTTAAATGCTGAGAGGGTACGCCCATGCAGCCTTGACACGTGGCCAGCCTTATGCGGTTTAGTTGGAAACCCCCCTCATGTGGCTCAGATTTTGAAAGCCATACCTATGCGGCTGCCACCTTCATGCGGTTCAAATCCTGAGAAGCCACTCTCATGCGGCTCTGTCAAGACACCCTGTCCCTGTGGCTCGCGGTTAGGACACGTGGCAGAAGATCAGTTTCTCCCCTGTCCCTATGGCTCATAGCAGAATGATGGTTGGACACGTGGCACCAATTCAATCAAGATTTATCAACAAATCCCAACAACCAGATTTAGTGCAATCATCATAATTACCCGGATCAAATCAAATTTATTACAATCAAGCAGATTGAACACATGGCAGAAGATCCGAGCTTGTCATAATAAATCATGAAGATTTATGGCAATCAACATTAATTTTCCATATGGATTTGGCGCAATTAACATTAACTGTCCAGATTTGTTGCAATCAAGATCAACGGCCCATATTAATTGCCAATAAAACAGGATCAAGGAAAATGGTAATTATTCTCCAAACTGCCGACTTTTCAAGGGACAATCATTGTAAATCCTAATGATCACACCCCACTCCTATAAATAGCGAGGTGCCATTCCCTTGCAAAGGAGAGAGAGAGATCCCCGGCTGGACATACAGAGAGAAAAAGGCACGCACAGAAGAGTCTCCCCACACATTCCGAGAGCATTTCTTCATCAGAGCCAAGGCTACGTCTGATCGTCCAAGGAGTAAGGCAGAGCTGCCGTCGCTTTCCCGAGCCTCTACCGTCATCCCCAAAATCAAAAATAAATAATCGTACTTAGATTACTGTACCTAGGTTTTCATTCCTAGGCTTTCTTTGTGCGAGCGAGTTTGTATTGTGAGTCTAAGTTCAGTCCTCCTATAAAATTGTTCTGTACTTTTACAATCAATGGCAAACACGATGGCGACTCTGCTGGGGACTAACTTCTCCACGGCTGAGGAGTTGGTGACACAATCGGACGTAGCCAAACTTGGCTCCACTCAACAAATGCTGGTCGCCCTGTTCGACCAGCAGGCGTTTGAAGAACTGCTCTCCGACGGGAGCGCTGGCCCGGTCCAGCGGCGAGCCCGCACAAAGAAGGCCCGCAGGAAGTGGAGACCCAAATCATTCACTCCTTCCCAAGCTCTCGAAGAAGTATTCTCTGTTGCTCAAGACGGCGGAGAAAACTCTCATGCGGCCCCACTTCAGGCCGTAGAGGACTCTGCTGTCCCCAAGTCCGGCAGAGGAAAATACTACGATGCTGGACTTGCAGGGACAAAGAGGAACTCTGTGCGGTCCAAGAAGAAGTCGCATAAGAGCGCCAGCCACATGAAAACTCATGCGGCCACAGAAGCCAGCCGCATGAAGGAGGCTCATGCGGCTAGAACGTCCAGCCGCATGAAGGAGGCTCATGCGGCTACAATAGCCAGCCGCATACAGGAGGCTCATGCGGCCACGACTGCCAGCCGCATACAGATTGCTTATGTGGCCACCGCTCCTAGCCGCATACAGAAGGGACATGCGGCCACACATGCCAGCCGCATGCAGACCGCCTGCACGGCCACCAAACCCAGCCGCATACCATCTGCTCCATGCGGCCCACGGTCAGTCTTCGACCGTCTCTCAGCCAATCCTGACCCCAGATGCTCTCATGTGCCAATCTCTGTGGACTCCTCCTACTATGCACTCTCAGGTGCTAGAAGGAAGAAGTCTCGGGCAGCGCAGGCTCGTCGAACTCAGACAGCTGTCCCAACTTCTGACTATCAGGGCGTCCCGCTGACTATTACGCGAGCCCCTGATGGAAAGTTATATAAAACTATCCGTGTTCAGCCCCCGGTGGCCAACGAACGGAATAGTTACTAAGAATCTTCCAATAATGATCAGGGGCAAGTACTCGTACTACCTCCACATCAGGGAGCAGGCAGGATGCCAACACACTCATGTACTCAGAACTCCTGGGTCCACAAAATGGGTGACTTGCGCAACATAATTCTTCACAAATGCAAGGAAAGAGACGAAGACTCGGTGTGCAAAAAGTCCTTTCGGGGACATCCCTGCACCCAAGTCATTGTCAACTGCTGCTGCAATAAGGAGGCGGTACAAGAAGACCGGCAGTCCGTCTTCCAATGGCTGTAACACCCAAGCTCAAAAGACGAGACGATTCTCGTCGTCTCCTGCAATTCTGCTCTAAAGATCCCTGGCAGCGGGAGAGGGGAGAAAACAAGCATCACCAGCCCGAAAATCTCAACCAAGCGGTTGTCCACGACCGCTGCGGGAGGAGTTTTCCAAGGTACTCGCTCAAAGACGAAATCTGCCACACTTGAAGATTCATCGTCCACATCTCTAGGGGCACTGGAGCCGGGGGTAGCACTCCCCCAAATATCCATAACAATCCAGTGTTCCAAGAAGATAATCCAGGAGAAACGGTTCACCCAACAGATGCAGCAGATCCCGACGTCCCCAAGGACGTCCACAACTCTCAAGATGAGGCAAGTTCTGCAGCTGGGGGTACCACTCCTTCTGAGTCGGAACCAAAGGAGAATATTCCCACATACCCTGACGACTTTTTTATACAAGGGTATGACTCAGAGGGCACATCCTCCACCGTTCCTTCTATCTCTCCTCATGTGAGAACGGTGTTCATGACGGACAGCAAACAAGACGGTCTCAGTGATCGCCAACGTATTGACACCTTGGATGCCATACTTCATACATTGGTCAAGTCCGTGGACGAGATCAAAGCAGCCCTTCCAACTCTACAAGGAAGGACGCCTGGCCAAACAAGTTTAGGTCCCGCGGTCAATGTGGACTCGAACTCAGCTGCACCAAACGCGGGTGATAATCCTCCTGAAATATCGGCTCCCACCGCTGCAGACGAGGCCAGGGAGGCAAGAAGAGAGGTCCAGGAGCTCCGGGCCATGTTCTACGCCCGAAAAAAACTGCCAAGACCTCAGGATACGATAACCGTATCCTGCTATGTGGAGAGATATTCCCTTCCCACCAAGATATAAGCCATTTAACATCAATCCATATGATGGGAAGACATCTGCAAGCAGGTACATCACCTACTTCGAAGTCACAACCGACCATCTCCCTCATGATGATGCCATCCTTACACGGTTGTTCATCGGGGCATTGGAGGGGGTCGCCTTCGACTGGTACCGCAACTTGCCGAACAACTGCATCCATTCCTTCGCTGGCTTCAAACGTATGTTCCTGGAGAGGTTCTACGAAGTAGGACAAGACGTGACAATGTCCACCCTCATGGAAGTTGTCCAGGAAGAAAAGGAGCTGACAAGAAACTATATCGAGCGGTTTTGCCAAACCGTGATGAAGTTGCCTTCCGGTAACCCAGATTTCTCCTTAATTAAATTTTGCCAAAAGAGGCTGCTTCCCACGATCAGCCTCTGGATGGACGAAAGTCAGTTTAAGGATTGGAAGACTTTCATTATCAACGCCACTAGCACAGAAGACAAGTTGAAGAAAGCTCGCCAATTGGGATTGCACGTCTCAGAAGGAGAGGACAAGGGCAAACGCCCTAGCACCAACAACAACAATGGTGGTAACCCCTCCAACAATCGAGACAACAAGGGCAAACAGGCTATGTCACGACCCGCACCCACTGTTAGGGTACGAGAACGTAACAACGCCCAGCCTACGCCGCAGTGTCGGCGGTAGAACGTTGTCCTAGGTCAATCATCTAACAATATAAAAGTACCTGTACAGTTTATACTCTCCGAATGGAGGTAACATCACAACATGCTGTCTCAATCACATCTAAGGTAGAAGAATGAAGAACAGATAGATAGATAGTAACTCAAAGAGAACCATAGCATAGATGAATAAGTCTAAGTGTCTAGTACAACATAATATCCAGAATGTCAACTCATAATACAACAAGTCTAAGAGTCTATATACCTCAACATCTCAAAATACAACTCAGATGTGAGACAAAAAGATAATACCGAAAGACTGTCTAGCTAAACTAGCCTAGACTACTGAGACAACATCCTCAGCTGCAGGTGGATCCTGCTGAGGGTCCACAACATAAGTATCATCTAGTCCTGCTCCATAATAGGTAGTCACCAGGGCCTCATCCTCATCCTCTGTAATATTTTCAACAGGTCCAGTCAGGACAGGAACGAGCACAATACATCTCACGCAGTTCATATCAGGTTAGGAAATACGATACAGGCAATAGAATAAGATACATGAACTGCTGAAAGGAAATATACGCTGTAAAAGAGATAGCTGTAATGAAATATCTACTGTATATAGAGAACTGTAAGTGACTAGTGATGTAGAGCACAAGATAGGCATATGAATGGCTAGAATTTATACATGATTACACTACTGAGTTTGCACATGACTACTTTGGAATTATTCACATGTCCACTTCTACTCCCCCGTTTCCCCAATCAATACACAAGGATCTATACAAGTTACGTTATTATACATAATATCACATGGGGCCCATGAAAGGGTGCACATGATAGTATACATGAGGGCTCAGTAAACATGAGAGTACATGATCACATGAGTGCACATGAATGATAGAAGCATAGGAGTACATGATGATAGTGAAACACACATAACATGAAGTACCCGATGCTTCCGAGAGGGATAACATCTCATGTAAAGATCCATATAGTACCAATCCATGTTACCAATGTGACAGCAACAAGTAAAGTAATCTAGAGCGAAAAGTAAAGCCTGAACAAGTATGAAACGGTCAGAGAATGTACTCGCCTGATAACTGAATGTCTGAAGAGGATATACTGTCTGAGGAGAGGTGTATGGCTCCTAATCAGAGCAATACAAGTCACAATGTATCCACAATGGTAAAAATAAAGTATAAAATACATACTACATGATTCTAGGTCAATCTGGTCAGAAGTCAACTCTTGGTCAACTCTAATAGTCAACTAGGTCACAGGAAGTCATACTAGATCACAGGAAATCAAACTAAGTTAAATAAAGTCAAACAAGGTCAAACAAGTCAAGATTAGTTAAATCTAGGTTAAAGTCAACTCCTGGTCAACACTCTAATCAAACTAGTCAAATACTAGTCAACATGATCAATCTGGGTCAAGTCTAAGTCAAACTTAGACCAACTAAGGTATTGGTCAAACAAAGACTAGTCAGTCAGGTAATTAGGTCAACAAAGACTAGTCAATAAGGTGATTAAGTCAATATGGTCAGACTAGTTGAACTAATCATTTTTAGGTCAATTAGGTCATAGTTTAACCAATAGTTGACTTTAGTCAACCATGGTCAACAATGGTCAACTTTAAGTCAACTAGTCAAACACTAGTTAGGGTTTTAGTCAAACTAGTCAACTAGTTGTTTTAGGTCATTCCTAGTCAATTCTAGGTGAACTAGGTCAACTTTAACCTAAGATTGGCTTTGGTCAACCCTTAGTCAACAAGGGTCATCAAGTTGGGTTTTGGGCCATTAGGGTTAGCCCCAAGCCATAGGCTAATACTCTTGGCCATAGGCTAGTCATAGGGTTTCCATATAACCTATAACTAGAAGTCATACATATAAACATATATCTACATATATGGATATACCCAAGTATCCACTACCTATATACCAATATATGAATACTAAATATACTTCAAACCCCCCACTCACATATATCTATATATTGACATAAAGAGACCTAATACAAATGTATATATATCATATATATATATATATATATATATATATATATATATATATATATATATAAAATATATATATATATATATATATATATATATATATATATATATATATATCAACCTATCAACCTATATATATATATATCACCTATATATAGAGATAAGAGAGAGAGAGACTTAGAGTAAGAGAGAGAGAGAATGAAGAGGACAGTGAGAGAGAGGGGGGACAGAACACACGACAGTAGGGGATGGGTTCCCAGATTTCTGGAACCACAAATTCAGTCCCAAACACACACACACACAGTAACATATATACATATATATGTATATACACACAACTCCCTATATACACTACCAAATACCCCCAAAATTCACCCACACTCACACATACATATATACTACATATATACATACTAAAATACACTAATACAATGTATAAAACATATCAAATTTGGGTTTGAAATCCATTTTCAAAAACTGGGAAATATCCCAAAAATAGGAAACAGTGCACTGTGCACTCGAACACTAGGTAACTCGATTTCTCACACGAAACCAAGCTATGGCTCGTAACTATGGGTTGGTAACTGGTGCTCCATACATACACTAGTGTCCTAGGTACCTGACACGACACCACGACACGGTTTCACGTGTCCAATCATACGAAATCATCACACGGGTAAGCACTGATACAGAACACAGTGCACAGCGTCGTGCACGTGTTCACGTGTCTCGTGGACACACAACGAGACACGACACGACTCGTGGTCACACACACGTGTAGCCCACACATAGGGCTACACGATGGACACTCAGACACGTGTCCACGACACTCGTGGACACAAAACGAACTCCGTATCAGTCGTAAAAACACGACTGATACACGCGTGTTTCGACAGCGTCGTGCACGTTGTCACACGCCTCGTGCTCGCGACACAGGACACGACGCACCACGTGCTCGTGTCCACGTGTACGCCACGTGTAGGGCTTCATGCCCGTGTCACTACGAGACACTCTAGTGTCGTGTGCACGCGACACGACACGCTCAAAGTCGTGCCCGCGTGCGTGTGTGCTGACAGCGCGTGTCCAGTGCGAGTGAGTTTTCTTACTCGACACGACACGACGCGACACGAGACTTTAGGAGCATGTTCGCAGACATTGCCCCTTGTCTGTGTCAAGTTACACGTGTCCAAGTAGCCTGTGCTGTGCGCACGAAGTGTCGGGTAGCAGGGCATGCACGAGGGTCTCATGCAGTGGGTTCGTGTCCAATTTGGACACGGACACAGCACGAAAACGTGCTCAGTCAAGTTGGTTCGTGATCAGCAAGTCTAGGGCTTCACAAAAGTGTAATTTTTTTTGGAAAAACATAAAAACCAATCCTATGTGGCATTTCAACAAACAAGGGGTTTCTACCCTATGATACGTGTCCGATACGGACACCAAACCACTTCTAATTTCCACCAAATTTGTCCTACAGTACCCTAGTACCTAGATGCATGCAAATATGAAGAGAAAACACAAAATTAACAAAGTTTATGGGCATTTACCTATTTGTGCAAATCTAATGAAAATCAAAGAAGAGGGGGGGTGTGTATCCTTCAACTTTGTGATGCCAAAAGCTTCCAAATCCTCAATAGCGGGCCCTAACTAGTACCCTCTAGTGTAGGGGAGTCCAATGCAAGAAACTAGAGGTAATTTGGATCAAAATTGATCAAGTTGTGGTCTTGTGAAGAAAATAGGATTTTCTAGGATTTAAATTCATGTAAAATTTTCATGAATGAAAGAAATGGGATTAAATAGAAATGTGGGCTGCTAGGGGGATGCCCTTGGCTGCCATGGGGGTAGGGGAGGTGTCTTTGGCTTTCTTCTAGGCTAAGGCAAGACTTTGTGTAAAGGGGTTGGGATATTTTGAGTAATTCATGGAAAATATCCATAAAGTAAATATCAAGATATTTACTCTACTTTAACCATTGGAAATATCTATCCCCTTAGCATTCTAGGTTAGTAACTAATTTCTAAATTAGGCTAAACTTGGTTAGGGGCTCTCATGACACTAACCAATAATAAAAACACATAAATACAAATAATTCCAAATAATTTCTAGAAAATTACCAAAATACCCTTTAGACTAAAAATCACTAATTTGGTGTTCTAAGCCTATGGCTAAGCTTTCATGGTCATGGCAACTTCTAGGTTAAGAAAAACTAGGGTTTACACTAAGTTATACTAACAAAATCACAAAGTCATAAGTCATGACTTAGCATGACTTAGAAATGGTTCTAATCACACTAATAATCACCAAAAATCATATCATGCCCTAAACACCATTAATAAATAATAATAATAATAAATTTTCAAAAATCCCCAATTTCAGAAAACAGGGTGTTACAGGCTATGGTGGCCGACACAGCCCCAAAGCCCGAATCAAAGCCAGCAGAAAAGCAGTGGCCTCAGATGACCTACTCCTTCGAGGACGGCCATGTCAAGCCCATCTTGGACATGCTCATACAAGGAGGCCGAATTCAGCTCCCTCCTCCAAGACGTGAACCTCGTCCGGCAGAAATGGAGAACCCCAAGTACTGCCACTACCATCGCTATGTTCACCATGCTACACAAGACTGCTACCAACTGAAGCGATACATCCAACATCTCGTCGATTCTAAGGCCTTGGCCATCGATTTCGAAGAGGTGACCGTAGCAGCCAACATGGTGTCAGTACAATTCGGCAGCTTTTCTCCGACAAAGACTCAAGATGGAGTAGTACCCGTCCCCAGAGCAAGGATGGTGGACGCTAACCTTCTACCTCCCAGAGACCAGGCTGCTGGTCTAGTGCCCCTTACCACATCACGAGGGGAGGTCATGTGGGTCCATCTGGACCTGGTACCTGAAGTGACTCAGCCCGCACCTCCCTCCACCAGCAAGAAGAAGAGTGGGAAAGTCAAATCATGTCGCACAATCTCGGCGGAGGTCGAGGAAGCTACGGCTGTCGTCACCCGGTCGGGTGCACAATCCTAAGCTACACCGGGTAACTCGGCTGAAGATCATCAGCCGACAGCTGCTGATGCTCCAGGACCCTCGCAGCCTTCGACGACCGACAAGCCTAGGCCGAAGGAGACTCGCTTTGACAAGTCGTTCCAAAGATAGACGCCTCATGGGCTAGAGAGGCCCTACAATTTCGACATCTTGGCACAATTGGCTAACACGCTGGCCAAATTATCGCTATACGAGCTCCTGAGACTCTCCAAAGATGTTCCGGTCGCACTAAGTGAAGCACTCCAGAACGCCGACGCATATCTGGCTCACTCCAATCTCACTGGAGAGAGCTCGCCTGCAGATCTCCAGGACAGCACTTGCACAGGCGCAATGCCCAACATCGTCTTCACTCCACAGGATATGCTTATCAAGACCAACCTGCACGATCGCCCTCTGTATTATACTGGGTACATTGGCGATATCAAGGTGGTTCAGATGCATATTGATCCTGGTTCTTCCATAAGCATCATCCCGAAGAACTTACTACACCATCTGCGTATTCCAATGCATCGCCTGACGCCGACAAGCACCGCCATCAGCGGTTTTAATTCAGGCAGAAGCTATCCGATCGGAAAGATTCGTTTGAAGTGCCAAATCGGCGACCTTCAGTCAGAAGTAACCTGTTACGTCATAGATGCAGACACTTCCTACAATATTCTCCTGGGGCATCCTTGGATACACGATTACATGATCGTGCCTTCCACACTGCACCAATGCTTCAAGTACGTCGACAAGCACGGCTTCGTGAGGACAGAATTTGTCAACATCGATCCCTTTAAAGGGGTCGAATCCTACTACTCAGATTCATGCTTGTACGAGAAATCGAAAAAGCATCTTGCTGAAGGAGATACTCAAGCTCAAACTGAGGCGGCTGCTGGAACAGAAGAACCACTGACAGTCCATCTCCAAGCCCACAAACCTTGCAGAACTGTACCCCTTACGGCCACTCTGCGTAAGGACGCAATCAGCCTATCTACACATGAGGAGCAGATGATAATCCGACTGCCAAGGTCTGGCCAAGCGCCAAGACCCACGACAGAGCCACTGACAATCAGGCTGCCTAGAGCTAGTCAGCAACAAATAGAGGAGCTCAATCCCTATGTCAAACCGATGACGATTCATCTTCCCAGAATGAAACGACAGCCGAGCGCTAAGCCGGGGACTGCTAGCCAGCCAACAACTCCCCGCCCAGTGCCGAGCACCAAACTGGGGGTGGCTAGTACGCCAACGACTCCACGTTCCGCTCCACCCATGGAGCCCCTGATGATTAAGCTGTCTAAGTCATCCTCTCAGTCTTCATTTACACAGGGGGTAGCGGAAGAAGAGTCATAACTGGCCAAGTATGTGGCTGCTCACACCGATGTTCCATCTGCAGATGATGTAATCCCACTGGAAAAGATACCTTACTTCATCAATAAAGGGCTATCTTTGAACTACCTCGAACTTAATAAGCTTTGTATAATGTATGCTATGGAACACGATATAGGCACCCACCTGCACACACAGGTAACAAATGTCTACACCGCAAACCAACTTGCTCTAGTAGAAGACGCTTATCGCATAATCGAGGGAAAGGATCATCCAATCATCTTCGGCCGGAAGAATGATCTACAGCCCTTCAGGATAGAAGAAGTTGAGCTCAAACCCGACACCGGAAGACTGCTCCTTTACCTGTATAGTTTCCAATCCAAGTACCTCATGCAAAAATAGGGGTATGATCTGGAAACTACGCCAGGCTTGAACTACGGCACTGAACGACGATTACCCTTACAATTGCCTGTCCCAGATGGAAAACCACGAGATTACTACAACAAGACCAGATGTGGGCTAGGTTATGTTACACCCACGACAACCCCTGAAAGCTCGGATGAGGAATGCGACTGACATTCACACTCAACCGGATCACCAACTTCTGATTCGGATGTCAGCATCGGGAAAGTATTCAGACAAGTCTTGTCCGTCAATATGGCATTTGCCGATGCCTACGAAGAAGATGAAGACATTTCCGAACTTCTTGAATTAGAGCCGTGGGCACAACAGCTAGATGCGCAATGGGAGAAGCGGTTCGAACAAAGAAAGCCTCCCACCGAGGATGAGGTTGTGCAAGTCGATCTCAGTGATGAGTCCTCTCCAAAGCCCATCTTTGTCAGCAAGAATCTGACAGACGAACAGCGAGAATCACTACTGCAACTCGTCAGAGAATACTTCTACGTGTTCGCCTGGAGCTACGAAGACATGCTAGGACTGAACCCCGAAGTTGCACTCCACAAACTCAACATCTGTCCAGACGCAAAATCGGTCAAGCAATAGCAGCGACGATTCCGCCCCGACATCATGAATGCCATTGAAGATGAGGTCAACAAACTGATAGCCAGCGGCTTCATCCGCGAGGAACAACATCCAGACTGGGTCGCCAACATAGTACCAGTCCTCAAGAAGAATGGAAAAATTTGAATCTGCATCGACTTTCGCAATCTGAATGAGGCGTGTCCTAAGGATGAGTTCCCCCTCACTATCACAGACATCATGATTGACAACACTTGTGGCTTTGAGCGTATGTCATTCATGGATGGTTTCTTGGGGTACAACCAAATCAAGATGTTCCCTGATGACGAAAAGCATAGATCATTCCGAACACCAATTGGCACATATTGCTACACAGTCATGCCTTTCGGTTTAAAGAATGCTGGCACCACTATCAAAGAGCTATGAGCATCATCTTTAGAGACTACCTGCACAAGACAGTGGAATGCTACGTTGACGACATCGTCGTCAAGAGCCGCTATAAAGAAGATCATCTGCATGATCTGAGGACAGTGTTCGACCTGATGTGAGTGCACAATTTGAAGATGAATCCCACAAAATCCTTCTTGGGCATATCCAGCGGGAAGTTCTTGGGTTTCATCATTACTTCCCAGGGTATCCACATAGACCCTGAGAAGACGAAGGCAATCATGGAGATGGGTCCCCCAAGAAATCTTCGTGAACTCCGAGGCCTTCATGGGAGGCTGGCCTACATCAGGAGGTTTATCTCTAACCTGTCTGGACGATGTCAACCATTCACCCACCTCATGAAGAAGGGCATTTCATTCATATGGGATAAAGAATACCAGCGCGCCTTCGACAGCATCAAAGAATATTTAACGAACCCTCCAGTCCTGGTAGCCCCGGTTGCTGGAAGACCATTCCTACTCTATGTACGAGTGATGGAACATTCTCTCGGTGCTCTGCTAGCGCAAAACAATGATGCAGGCCACGAGCAGGCTATATATTACCTCAGCCGAATGATGGTGGGGCCGGAACATCGATATACTGCCGTAGAAAAGGAGTACCTTGCTCTGGTGTTTGCCATTCAGAAGATGCGATACTACATCACAGGACAAACTATCCATGTTGTATCAAGAGTCAACCCTCTCAGGGTCCTCATGACTAAACCGGGTGTACTCAGCTCTCGCCACGCTACCTGGGCGATATTATTGTCTTCCTACCACATGATCTTCGTTCCGTAGAAGGCTGTTAAAGGTCAAGCTCTAGCAGACTTTTTATCAGCTCATCTAGGTTCGGAGTCAACCCGAATAAACGAAGAGATTCCAGATGAGGTCGTCGATTCAAATGTGGCCTCTCATGATGTCGTATGGCGAATGTTCTTCGACGGTGCTTCTAGAACTGGGCCCAAGGACAGCATCGTCGCTGGAGTCGGGGTGGTGCTAATTTCTCCCTCCGGGCTGGTGATCAATCGGGCTTACTCCCTCACGGAGCCCTGTTCAAACAATATGGCCGAGTACAACACTTTGGTCATTGGCCTCCGACTTGTGAAGGTGCTGGAGGTGGAGCACCTTGAAACATGCGATGATTCGCAGCTAATCGTTAACCAAATCTGGGACTCATACGAAGTGCGTCATGAAGACATGATCCCCTATCACCAAATAGCGATTGACATCATCTCGTCCTTGGAAGGGTTCTTCATAGAACACGTTCCCAGGCTCCAGAACATTGAAGCCGACGCCCTAGCAGGCCTAGCCGCTTCCTTAGCAGTTCCAAATCATGCTCATCATCTGGTTGACATCATAGGCCGTGAGTTGGTCTGTCCCAGAAATAATGTTCAATGCATTGAGAGTTACTCCGTGCTGACAGTCGACGAAGCACCAGACTGGAGACAACCACTCATTGACTTCGTGGTCTACGACATCCTGCCAGAGAATCCGAAGGAAGCCACTTCTATCAGAAGGCGTTCCCTCAGATTCTTCTATGATACGGAAACGAAAATGCTATATCGACGATCATACGATGGATTACTGCTTCGATGTCTGTCAAACACAGAAGCCAAAGAAGCCGTGCATAAAGCTCATGATGGCATCTGTAGGGCCCATCAGCCTGGCCCGAAACTACAAGACCGCCTTAGCCGAATGGGCTACCACTGGCCCACGATGGTTGCCGATGCAATAGACTATACAAGAAAATGCAAAGCAAGTCAAGTCCATGCAGATTTTATCCACCAGCCATCCAAGTTTCTACATCCGACGGTGGCATCCTGGCCATTCGAAGCATGGGGAATGGACATCATTGGTCCAATCACTCCGCCTTCGTCCCGAGGACACCGCTTCATACTCGCAATTACAGATTACTTCTCCAAATGGGCGGAGGCTATTCCGCTGGCAGAAGTCAAGACTTCAAATGTGATCAGCTTCCTCAAGCATCACGTTATCTACCGTTTTGGACTGCCACGAAGGATCATCCACGATAATGGTCCACAGTTCGCAAGCCACGCTTTCTATCGGTTTTGTGACAAATACCGAATCCAGAATATTGCTTCAACACCATACAACCCGGCGGCTAATGGTCTGGCTGAAGCTTTCAACAAAACAATAATCAAGCTGCTCAAGAAATTCGTGTCTTCCAACAAACGCGACTGGAATGAAAAGCTTGGCGAATGCTTATGGGCGTACCACACTACAGTACGACCGGCCACTGGGATCACACCCTTCTCTCTGGTATATGGAAGTGAGGCAGTTCTCCTATTGGAGACTCAAATCCCCTCACTCCGCATCGCTCTCACCTACCGACTGACGACAGATGATAATCATCATCGCCGGCTACAAGAGTTGGTGGCCCTAGATGAGAAGCGCCTGTTAGCTCAACAACGAATCGAGCTGTACCAAGCACGTATCTCCGGAGCCTTCAACAAGAAGGTTAAAATCAGAACATTCCAAGTGGGCGATCTCGTTCTGGAAGTTCGGAGGCCGATGGTTATGACTCACAAAACCGCCGGCAAGTTCCAACCAAAGTGGGAAGGCCCGTTCATCATCGATGTTGTATTCTCAAATGGAGCTTACCGCCTCGCAAAACAAAATGGAGACTTGCTCATGTTGTCCATCAACAACAAGTTCCTGAAGAAGTATTACGTCTGAAACGACATCCTCCAAATTTCCCAGATTGATGAGTTATGTACCCCTAGTACCGTTGAACTCACATTTCGACTATAAATTTCCCAGATTGATGAGTTATGTACCCCCTGGTATCGCTGAACTCACATTGCGGCTATAAATTTCCCAGATTGATGAGTTATGTACCCCCTGGTACCGCTGAACTCATATTTCGACTACAAATTTCCCAGAATAATGAGTTACGTACCCTCTAGTACCGTTGAACTCACATTCTGATCCTGAATCTCCTAGATTGTCGAGTTATATACCCGCAGGTACCGCTGAACTTACACTCCGGTCACTACAGATGAATCTATATTGCGTCTTTTAGGTAGTGAGTCATGTATGATTATACCTCTGAACTTTCATCCTAAAAGAGCTCCCTCCTCATGATCTAATACCAGCACTTTTCAGTGCACAAAAAGGGTAACAGGACCACAAATTCTCCGAAACAACCACGTCGATGTTACCTCTGAGTTGTTTCCCTTCCATCAAAAACAAACCGTCCCTCACATAGAACTTCCACGTCCTCATTACCTCTGAGTTGTTCTACGCACCCTTCATGGAGCCCACTCCTGCCATGTCCTCATTACCTCTGAGTGGGAAGGCTCCATCGAAGAAACCCTCATATTTATCATGTCCTTATTACCTCTGAGTAAGTATGTTGGTTCTCTCTCGTCTTATTATCCGTATCAAGAACCAGGGTACGCCAAGGATAATAGGTCCACCAAAAATATCCCATCAGGGCAACTACTACAAGCAAAGAATAGAGCGAATGTATTCTGTTCATTCAAAATCAGTTATATTCACATGACTACATCTCATGAGCAAGCCAGAAAAGTTCTCTATCATTTCATTCAGACAAGAAGAAAAAAGATTACATTGATGACCAAAAGAAGCAAAACACAAACTACAGCTAAGGACAGACAGAAATATCAAGACAAAGACGGACATTTATGGAAACTCCCGAATCCTAATTATGGGGGCGCATATACCATTCCCTCAACCATTTTTATATGAAGGATCTATTTGAGTAAGATCCTCGTCCGGAGCAAGAGGGTCAGAACTCCTAATACTACCACCATCAGACTGGGGCTCCTCCTTTGCGGCAACTCCAATGTTGGGAGTGTTTCCCTCCCCTATAGGCACCAGCTCTTCTTTTTGTTCCTCCATTTTCGGCATCATCTCCTCCTTAACGAGCGATGGCTCTTGTTTGATGAAAGGAGGCAGCAGCTCTTCCTTCACAATGATCTCAGCCTTTGGCAGGGATGCTGCAAGAATCAAAGATAAAATAAACAAAGTTAGAATATGGCATGAGCCTTCTGCGGCCCAGTCAAAATGGGGCTTCATGCGGTTGGGCTCAGAGGGACTTATGCGGTTCTGTTCAAGCAGGCCTTTATGCGGTTCAAATTGCAAAGTGCTTATGCGGCCGCAAGACGGCCATCATGCGGCTCGGACATGGGGCATACCCCCATGCGGCTCGGACATGGAATGCACATGCGGCACACATAGCACAGTATGCAGATTCAAGAAGACGAAGAAGGCCCACGCATAAAGTATGTGACATAGCCATGACGGTAAAAGTTCTGAGTTGTGCAGATTCTGCCAAAATCCGTACCAGCAATGGCGGGGTGAACGTCGGGATGGACTTCAGGCACGGAGTCGACGTAGAAGCCACTCCCTTACTCTTTGCCACAGCCTTAGAAGTCTTGGGGGCCATCGTTGATCGAGTAAGAAGAAGAAAAGGACGACGGTTAGGACAAGAAGAGCTTAGATTGAGAAAGAGAGTAAAGAGTTTTTTTCTCCAAATTACTCTTATTTATAGGAGGACAAAGGGGGGGGACACGTGGACCGATGAACGCTTCAGGTCGTGTGCTGCAGGCAAAACCGACTACTAGAATTTTGTCCCCTCTCATAAAGGAGATTCATCAAAGCACAAAATCCAAATATTTAATGAACCGACTCTTGGGATTCCCCCAAAAGACGGCTCTAAATCAAAAAATGAATCAAGGGCAATTAACGACGCCTACGTGGCAGAAAAGACAGTGTGCGGCCAGAGCGGTCCATGCGAACAAAGCGGTCCATGCGGCTAAAGCGGTCCATGCGGCCAGAGCGATCCATGCGGCTAGGAAGGCCATGCGGCTAGGAAGTCCATACGGCCAGGCAGCCGATGCAGCCAGAAAGGCCATGCGGCTAAGAAGTCCATGCGGCCAGAACATCCTATGCGGTCAGAAGAGCTTATGTGGACATAGCCATGCTTCTTATTCAAAATATTTTAATTTTACAAATTGAAAATTTGAAGGGGGTCTTGTAGAAGCATGGAAAAGAACAGGAAAATCTATGCGGCTCAAAACAGATAGAGTCTCATGCGGTTCAAAGAAGCTCTCAGAGTCTCATGCGGCTCAGGAGTTTTATGCGGCTCAAAAGAAGCCAACCTAGCCATGCGGCTCGAATAAAAGCCACGTGGCCTTATGCGGCTCGCCTCTACAGCTGGCCATTAAGCAGCGGCCCTATTTAATGCTCTGACAAAACAAGGCATCTCTGACATAAAAGTGAACTGACAGCTCTGACATAAAGCTGTAATGATGACTCTGACATGATGGCGTGCTCCTAGGGAAACGAAGAAAATTTCTCTCTATAGCTTGCACGATCCATCAAATCCCAAAGTCTTCCATACGGCTTTGACACGTGGCCAGCCGCTTGCGGCTCAGGTGGAGGCCACCCCCATGCGGCTGCTACTCTCATACGGCTCAGATCATGGGGACCATCTCCATGCTGCTCAAACCCTGAGAAGCCACCCTTATGCGGCCGCTACTCTCATGCGGCTCGGATCAGGTGGGACCATCTCCATGCGGCTCTAATCCTGAGAAGCCACCCCCATGCGGCCGCTACTCTCATGCGGCTCGGATTATGGGGACCATCTCCATGCGGCTCAAATGCTGAGAGGCCACGCCCGTACAGCCTTGACACGTGGCCAGCCTTATGCGGTTCAGTTGGAAACCCTCCTCATGCGGCTCAGATTTAGGAAGCCACACCTATGCAGCTGCCACCTTCTTGCGGTTCAAATCCTGAGAAGCCACCCTCATGCGGCTCTATCAAGACACCCTGTCCCTGTGGCTCACGGTTAGGACACGTGGCAGAAGATCAGTTTCCCCATGTCCCTATGGCTCGCAGTAGAATGATGGTTGGACACGTGGCACCAAATCAATCAAGATTTATCAATAAATTCCAACAACCAGATTTAGTGCAATCATCATAATTACCCGGATCAAATCAAATTTATTGCAATCAAGCAGATTGAACACGTGGCAGAAGATCCGAGCTTGTCATAATAAATCACGAAGATTCGTGGCAATCAACATTAATTGTCCATATGGATTTGGATCAACATTAACTGCCCAGATTTGTTACAATCAAGATCAATGGCCCAGATTAATTGCCAACAAAACAGGATCAAGAAAAATGGTAATTAATCCCCAAACCGTTGACTTTTCAAGGGGTAATCATTGCAAACCCTAATGATCACACCCCACTCCTATAAATATTGAGGTGCCATTCCCTTGCAGAGGATAGAGAGAGATCCCCGGCTGGACACACAGAGAAAAAAGGCACGCACAGAAGAGTCTCCCCACACATTCCGAGAGCATTTCTTCATCAGAGCCAAGGCTACATCCGATCGTCCAAGGAGTAAGGCAGAGCTGCCGTCGCTTTCCCGAGCCTCTATCGTCATCCTCCAGAATCAAAAATAAATAATCGTACTTAGATTGATGTACCTAGGTTTTCATTCCTAGGCTTTTTTGTACGAGCAAGTTTGTATTGTGAGTCTAAGTTCAGTCCTCCTATAAAATTGTTTTGTACTTTTACAATCAATGGCAAACACCTGTCAACGATGACCCAAATTGCGTCTTTCCCTCATGGTGTACGCGGTAATCCAGATACAAAATCCATCGTGATATGCTCCCACTTCCACTCTGGAATGGGCAATGGCTGCAACAAACCTCCTGGCCTCTGCCTCTCTGCCCTGACCTACTGACAGACCAAGCATCTGGCTACGAAGCGAGCTACCTCCCGCTTCATCTCATACCACCAGACGTGCTCTCTTAGATCCCTGTACATCTTGTTGGCACTAGGATGTATAGAGTACTGAGATCTGTGAGCCTCATGTATGACCTGCTCCCTGAGCTCTCCACTAGGCACACACAGCCTGGAACCGTGTCTCAAAGTGCCATCATCTGCAAGAGAAAACTCACCATCCACTAGCCCTGCTCGAACCTGCTCTCGGATACACTGCAGGGCAACATCCTCGAACTGCGTCGACTTGATCTTCTACATCAAGTCCGACTAAATCTGAAGGCCCCACATCTGTATCTGAACTCCAGGCACATTCACCTCAATCCCCAGGCTCTCCAAGTCTGCTAGCAAGTGACGGTCCATAGTCAAACACATGGCTGTCGGATACCTACTCAAGGCATCGGCAACTACGTTGGCCTTCCCTGGATGATACTATTGTGAGATGTCGAAGTCCTTCATCAGCTCTAACCACCTGTGCTGCCTCATATTGAGATCCTTCTGTATAAACACATACTTCATGCTCTTATGATCTGTGAAGATCTCAACCCTCTCTCCATATAAGTAGTGCTTCCACAACTTCAAAGCAAAAATCACTGCTGCCAACTCCAAGTTATAGGTAGGGTAGTTCTTCTCATGGGGACGTAACTGCTTGGAAGTATAGGTGATCACCTTCCCATGTTGCTGTAAGACACAACCCAACCACTTTCCTGAAGCGTCACTGTATATAGTGAACCCTCCTGAACCTGATGGTAATGTCAGAATCGGAGCCGTCGTAAGTCGCTTCTTTAACTCATCGAAAGCAGCCTGACACTCCTCTGACCAAATAAACTCAGCATCCTTCCGGGTAAGACTAGTCAACGACTCTGCAATTCGGAAGAAATCTTGTACGAACCTCCTGTAATATCCTTCCAGTCCTAAGAAGCTCCTGTTCTCTGCTGCTGAACTCAGTGCCGACCGAGCCTCAACTGCTGTGATCTTCTTCGGGTCCACTGAGATCCCATCTCCAGTCACCACATGACCCAAGAAGTCAACTCTGTCCAGAAAGTACTCGTACTTCGAGAGCTTGCCATAAAGCCTCTCCCTCCTGAGTGTCTCCCGGACCACTCTCAAGTGCTCCTCATGCTCCTCCTCAGTCTTCGGATACACCAGGATATCATCGATGAATACCACCACGAACTTGTCCAAGTACTGGTGGAACACCTTGTTCATCAAGTTCATAAATACTGTCGGTGCATTGGTCAGCCCAAATGGCATAACCAAGAACTCAAACTGCCCATACCGAGTCCTGAAAGCGGTCTTCAGAATATCCTCCCTCTTCACCTTTACCTGATGATAACCAGACCTCAGATCAATCTTGAAGAAAACTCGAGCTCCACTCAACTGATCAAAGAGATCATTGATCCGCGGCAGTGGGTATCTGTTCTTGATCGTTAGGTTGTTGAGTGCCCTGTAGTCGATATATATCCATATCGACCCATCCTTCTTGGGTACAAAGAGTACCGGTGCACCCCAAGGTGAAGAACTCGATCGGATGAAGCCCTTGTCCTGCAGCTCATCCACCTGCTTCTTTAGTTCCACCAACTCACTGTTGTTCACTCGATAGACATGCTGAAAAATTGGTTCCGTGCCGGAAACCAAGTCTATCGAAAACTCAACATCCCTGTCTGGTGAAAGTCCTGGCAACTCCTCCGGAAAGACGTCCATGAACTCTACAATCAAAGGATGTGGAGCTACCTGCTCCTCAACTGAAGCTCCGCGGAAAAGTCTGCTGTCCTGCTCCACCCGCCGTCGGGTGTGCTCTAACTCTGGCTCTCCTGGTGCTCCAAACAGAACTCTACCCCCTCAGCAATCTATGCTGGCATGATGCCTGCTCAACCAATCCATACCTAATACGATATCATAGTTCAGTAGTGGCATGACGAGCAGGCTCACCTCCAACTTTCGGTCTCCCAAAATAACACTCCGCCCTCTGTAAACATCACTCACGAGGATAACACCACCCCCGGTCGTGATCTTGTAGGTCCTAGGCAATGGTTCAGATATAAGGCAATGTCTAATAGCAAATGATAACGACAAAAAACTGTGAGAAGCCCCGGAATCAAATAGAGCGAAAGCTGGAATGGAGTCGAGAAGAACCAAACCTGCAATCAACTCCCCAATGGCCTCTGCATCCTCGGCCGCCATGGCGAAAGCTCGCCCCTGCTGAACTCCTCGAGCCTGCTGCTGAGTCTGCAGTGGTCCCTTCTGCTGGCCTGCTGGAGGCTTGGCTCCTCCACCTTATTTTGGTATTGGATGCATCGATGCTACTGGACAGTCTCTCATCTGATGGTCCGATGATCCACACATCAGGCATTTCCCAAGCCTCTTCCTGCAGTCGTTCTACCCGTACCTGGGCTTTTTGTAGAAGGTGCAACTGATGGCCTGCTGTCTCGGTACCTGCTGCTGCACCCTCGGCTGCTGATGCTTCACCTGCTGGAAAGGTGCCCGGCCCTGCTGCTGAAACTGCTGCAGATGCACCGACCTCTGCGGCTGCTGGTGCTAAAAATGAGGCCTCTTGGCCTGGCCCCCGCTGCTGCTAGCTCCCTGGAAGTCCCGACCTCTCTTCAGCTTCAACCCCAGGTCGTCCTCCGCTGCCATAGCTCCAGTGAAGATCTCCGCGAAGGTAGCATTCTGGTCACTCTTAGTCAGTGACCGAACCTCCCTGATCAACCCTCGATGAAATTTTCTAGCCTTTGTCTTCTCCGTCAGATCATCAATAAACCGGGCCAACCGGCAAAACTCTCCAGCGTACTCAGCAACTGTCTGGTTCCCCTGAACCAGACTCTCAAACTGTACCTCAATGCCTCCTAGTGCCACATCTGGAAAGAACTGTTCCTTGAACAGCTCCTTGAACTGCTTCCAAGTCTAATCCTGTACTCCCACTCGAGGATTTGTCTGGTACCAGGTACGGGCTAAGTCATGCATCTGACTGCCGGCTGCCTCAATATGAAGTCGGGATGGTATCTCCGCCAGCCGAAAAATCTCCTCGATATGCTCAATCCAATCATCCGCATAGTAAATGCCCTCGGTGCCCAGAAAGTCCCTAGGATGCATCTTCTAGAAGTCCTGGATATCATTCTCCCTCCGACGAGGCTGCTGCTGCACCCCCTGAGCAGACACCATCTCCACAGTCGTACGAACCAGTTGATGTGCCTCGTCAATCCCCTGACGGAAGTCGGCAATCTGACGCTGCTGCTGCTGCTGATGACACTCCAGAATCCTCTCCATGAAGGAGAATAGAGGAGCAGCATCTACCATCCCTGTAGGTGGAGGCTGCTGCGACGGAAGGAACTCAGGAAGCACCGGGCTCTGCCTCCTGACTGGTGGAGGTGCTCCTCCGAAAGATGCTGAAACACCCACCCCAGCTAGCATGACTGGGGCTGCGGTACCGGGAGCTGGCTACTGAGGACGAGAGGTGGCATACCTCTCATCAGCGTTCCCCCGTCCTGGGCGATGTGATCTCATCTCCACCATCCTGGAGACACAGATCAAACAAGAAACAATTTTTGAGAATGAGTCAAAAATATTAAAAGAGGATAGTTTATATTAAAAAGAAGATAATAAGCAACAAAATGTAGATATACGGAATCTGATAAGGAGTTTTCCCAGAACCATAATACTGGAGAGCGGGGGCGTACATAGCCAGCTACGCATACCGAAGTGCAACCCACCTCGCTATACGGTCACGGCTGTCTAGATACATGAGGGTTTAACTACAATCCATCAGTCACCTATGGTCATGAACAAGCCTATTGTCTCAATCTCAAGCAAGCAATAACAGTCACAAGATGTCAGAACACCAAATATACAATAGTAAGGCGTCCATTACATTACATATTCAGATGATCATAAAGCTAGTCGTACAAAAATGTCAAGACTAGAAAGAGTTTCAGTCATACATGATCAACCCTAGGATTTGTCAATCATGTTACAGCCCGTATGCAGACAGTAATTAAAGGTGCAATACGAGCTAACACGTGCTCGTCAGCTAAATGCCTCAAAAGAATAATTTTACAATAAAGTGGGAGGATAAAAGAAACCCACTCGTTGCCAGGGTTACGCCTGGTGGTCACCATCTGGCTGGAAGACGGATAGATCCTCTGGAGCTGCTCCGATATCTGGCCACACAAAACCAGCTGGGTCAGACCCCAAAAAAAGTAAGTGCCACAAAGGAGGCTTCACTTAGGAACTAAAACCAGCATATAACAATTGAATATTAAAGATAAATATAAACGAAACTGATAATAACAAGGACAACAATAATAAATTGAGTACGAGGAAACCATTCAAGTAGCCAGATTGCAACCCTTAAACCAAACAAGGACCGGGGTTGCAACCCTTCACTTGAATAGGAACCCGTCCCAAATACTATTGATAAAGTAGTAAGACAATAAACGAAAAAAGGACACAAAACTGCTCCGGGAGCCAGGTTACAACCCTTAAACCAAATAAGGACCGGGGTTGTAACCCTTCGCCTGAACAGAACTGGACCCCTGTTCTTTATTGTTAAAGGCAAGCATAAGTAATCCTGTCATGTCACAATCTTATACGGGATCAGGACAAGACTAAGCTGGGCTAAACTCCATTCAATCAATCACGGCCAAGCAACGAGTACGGCTTAATACTTTAACTAACTAGGGTTATCACAGGCCTAGTTATTAGCAAATGCAATGATATTATTCCAACAGCCACAAGCCCTGCAGACCATCCAGGTTATCCAGGTCGAATGTCCGTTTATGAAAGGTGCAACACATGACTGTGTGCGAAAAGTGTGCCCTACTCGTCGGTAGGCTACAAGTCCACTTAGTGCGTCCAGATAACGGGATTGCTTTTAGCTGGAAAATCTCTCCATAACTACTGGAATTTTTAGTTATTAGCCTTAGTCAATTTTAGTAGGTACCGCTGACCGTGGTAGTCAGGGATCCCTAACCTAGACATGATGCAAGACAATATTGGTTTATTTGTACAAACACAATCGTCCACGGTGTCCAGGTTATTTATACATGTCATGTCAGGCTAGTTTTCTTAACAGCATATCGGATATATCATGTCAGGTTTACTTGTCAATAGTACGCCACGGTGGGTCACTGTCGTGTTCAGGGATTATGTGCAAAATCTACATAGTACAAGCCTTCACAAAGAGTCAGGAAACATGAGCATAAAAGTAGCCTTAATTATAATAATATAATAAAAAAGGACTATAGCAGGAGCCAGGCAGCTAAAGAAGATAAGCTCATGCGGCAGAGAGCATGCGCGCTTATGCGGCTGGGGACTGCGCACTCATGCGGCTGGAAGGGGGCAGGCGCATGCGGTTCAGAAAGGATGAGCTTATGCGGCCGCGGGAGAGCAATGTCATGCGGCTCAGAAAGGAAAGGGGCGCATGCGGCTGGGAGAACACAGGCGCATGCGGCTGCAACAAGTTCATGCGGCTGGTAAGAGTGCGTGCTCATACGGCTCGGGGGATCACTTGTATATGCGGCTGGAGGGTCCCATGGCCTATACGGCTGAGGGATAAGGGGGGTTTATGCGGCTCAGGGAATAAAGCCTCATGCAGCAGCGGGGAAACGAGTATATACGGCAATGGAAAGAACCAGTTCGTGCGGTATGTTCAAGTGGAGTCCTATGCGGCTGAGCAAGGGACGGATCCTATGCGGCCGAGAAGAACCAGTCATATGCGGCAATGGACTACTGAGTTCATGCGGCAGCATTGTCATGCGGCTGGAAGATATACCGCATGAAGGTCCATGCGGCCAAGTACTTCCATGCGGCTGGAAGACTGTTCTTCTTCTCCACTGGTCCGAGAAGAAGAGCCATGAAGTCCATGGCTCAAAGCTTCATAAATCCTCCATCCGAGGTCTGAATCCAGACTTTCATAGGTCAAAACGGGGCAGAATAAAATTTTCTACAACATGGAACCATCCAAACTTGGAAATAACAATGTTAAGTAGATCAAAACCCAAAAATCCAAAAATACCAGAAACTTAGATCTACACAAATTGAACCATGGAAATTAGAAATGCTAAGTATGAAAGTATGATAGAATCTCGTGAGGAAGAGAATGGAACAATAAAAACGTAGTTCCTCCATGAAGCAAGCTGCAGTTGCCTAAGCTCTCTTCCTGGTAGGTGGAAGTGTAATGGTGAGGAAGAAGAAGTAATTGAAGAAGAAGTAAATGAAGAGAGAGAAGGAGTGGGCGGCTATAAAAGAGAAGTGTGGGGGTAGGTGGGGGTTTTTCTTTGGTTTATGAGGAACCCAAAAGCAAACCAAGCCAAGCCGAACCAAACCAAGGTAAACCAAGCAATGAAATGCCCAATATACCATGCAAGGAAACTTGTAATACGAGTCAAGATACACACACGTATTCCAAAATACGTAATACGAACCACGGTCGTTACAACTCTACCCACCTTAAAAGAATTCTGTCCTCGAAATTTAATTAAGATGCTAGAGAAGCAAGGACAAGCTACACTAATCACAGGCAAGCTATAACAAGAAATCAACCAATCATTCATTCAAGCAAAGAATTTAGTGCATAAGGCATAAGACATAAGGTAGACATTATACCTTGCGAGTCAAACATGTCGGGATATCGCGATCGAATATCATCCTTACGCTCCCACGTCGACTCGCCCAAAGAGTGATGACCCCAAGCAACACGGACTAAATTAATAGTCTTGTTCTTGAGTATCTTCTCTCTCCGGTCAAATTTAGACACGGGCCTCTCCTCATACGAAAGGTTGGTACCAACAACCAATTTCGAATGATCTATGATGTGGCTCGGGTTCGGGATATACCGTCATAGTTGGGATACATGGAATACATCATGCACCTCACGTAACGACGGCGGAAGAGCGAGACGATATGATACATCTCCTACTCGCTCCAGAATTTTGAACGGTCCTATATACCTAGGAATAAGCTTTCCCCATGCGCCGAAATGAATGACGCTACGATTAGGCAAAATCCTCAGGAATACATGGTCGCCGACAGAAAACTCAAGAGGACGCCGGTGAGAATCGGCCCAATGACGCTGGCGATCTTGGGCAACACGAAGATGATTTCGGACTCTCCTGACCACCTCAACCGTTTGAGCAATCATTTCCGGACCGAGCATCTGCCTCTCTCCAACATCGTCCCATGCTAGCGGGAATCTGCACTTCTTACCATACAGTGCCTCGAATGGTGCCATCTGGACACTGGTCTGAAAACTGTTGTTGTACGAGAATTCCACCAAGTGCAGGTGATCTTCCCATGAACCACCAAAGTCGAGTGTACAAGATCTCAACATATCTTCCAAGGTTCGTATGGTACGCTCTGACTGACCATCTGTCTGCGGATGATAAGCTGAGCTGAACTGGAGGTGAGTTCCCAAACTCTCCTGCAGGCTACGCCAAAAGTACGACGTAAATCTTGAATCTCTGTCCGAAGTGATACTGACTGGTACTCTATGAAATCTGACGATCTGCCTGAGGTACATCTCTGCTAGCTGAGCCGTCGACTGACCAACTTTGAACGGAAGAAAGTGAGCCACCTTCTTGAGCCTGTCTATAATAACCTAAATAGCATCTCTACCGGATGGGGACCTAGGTAATCCTGTCACGAAATCCATGGTCATGTGCTCCCACTTCCATTATGGAATTGGCAAGGGCTAAAGAAGTCCAGCTGGCCTCTGATGTTCAGCTTTAACTTATTGGCAAACCAAACATCGAGAGACAAACTGAGCTATCTCCCTCTTCATGCCATTCCACCAAAAGTGCTGACAGATATCACGGTACATCTTCGTACCACCGGAATGAACGGAATACTGAGAACTGTGAGCCCCTGCCAGGATCTCCTGTCTGATATCACCATTGGGTACACAAAGACGCTTCCCATATCGAAGATGAACCGGTTTATGGATGAGTGCTCTTGGGGTAGTCGGTCTGGCTTTGAACCTATGCGCCTATAACTTTCTTTCCCAAGAAATTCGTGCAGCAGAAGATCCTGAGTTTGAGACTTTCTACACAAAAAATATTCTCCGTCTTCATGAATGCATAACTCTAGCCTTCGTCCTGCCTCACACTCTGCTCTGAGCAGCTGAAGCTTGGAATCTGTTGGCTGCGCCATCCGGATCCTCTCGACTATAGTGGACTGAACTTGTATAATGGCCATCAGTACCATACTAGTAGGAAGGACAACTTTTATACCCATCTTCCGAAGATCTACTAACAACTCTGGTTGCGCTGTTAGGAAATAAACTTCGGCTCTCCTGCTCAATGCATCTGCAACGACGTTGGTCTTTCCAGGATGATACTGCAGGTTGACATCATAATCCACAAGCAGCTCTAGCCATCTTCTCTGACGCATGTTAAGATCCTTCTGGGTGAACACATACTTCAGGCTCTTGTGGTCGGTGAAAATCTTTACCCTAACTCCGTACAAATAATGCCTCCACAACTTAAGTGCAAACACTACTGCTGCCAGCTCCAAGTGATAGGTTGGGTAATTCCTCTGATGATCACGAAGTTGGCGTGACGCATAAGCTATTACCTTTCCATGCTGTATCAGAACACATCCTAAGCCTCTGCCTGAAGCATCATAATATACTGAGAATCTCCCGGTTCCATCTGGAAGCGTGAGAATGGGTGCCATCATCAAGCCTCGCTTCAACTTTTCAAAATAATCCTGGCACTCTGCTGTCCAAGCAAACTGTACATCCTTTCGGGTCAACTGGGTCAATGGCGCTGAAATCCGAGCAAAGTCTGAAATAAATCGCCGGTAGTAGCCGGCCAAGCCAAAAAAACTACGGACTTCTGCAACTGTGCTGGATACTGGCCATGCCTCAATAGCCACGATCTTTTGGGGATCCACCTCTACTCCTCCTCTGGTGATGATATGACCTAAGAAGGAAATGCAATCGAGCCAGAACTCGCATTTATTAAACTTGGCATACAACTGGTGCTCTCTGAAAATCTGGAGGACAACTCTGAGATGCTGCTCATGCTCTGCCTCACTCTTGCTGTAGACCAGGATATCGTCTATGAATATAATCACGAACTGATCCAAATAAGACATGAAGATGCGATTCATGAGGTCCATGAATACATCCGGCACATTGGTTGCTCCAAATGGCATAACAAAGAACTCCTAATGCCCATATCTAGATTTGAAAGCTGTCTTCGGGATATCCTGCTCTCTGACTCTGATCTGGTGGTATCCTGATCGCAAGTCGATCTTCGAGAATACTGCTGCCTCCTTGAGTTGATCAAACAAGTCATCTATCCTAGGGAGAGGGTATCTATTCTTGATTGTTACTGAGTTCAAGGTACGATAGTCAACACATAATCTGGACGTACCATTCTTCTTTTTCACAAGAAGCATCGGGGCTCCTCAAGACGATCTACTAGAACGAATGAATCCCTTGGTCATGAATTCTGCAATCATCTTGTACAATATCTCTAACTCTGACGGCGCTATCCTGTAGACTCTCTCTGACACTGGTGTTGTCCCGGGAATTAAGTCGATAGTAAACTTGATCTCTCGCTCTGGCAGCATCCCTGGAAGCTCTTCTGGAAAAACATCTGGGAACTCCTTGACTATCCGGGGCAACTGCACTGCTGCTACTGCCATCCGCAATACTGGAGGAGAAGGTTCAACTTTGCCTCGGGAAAAGAAAAACTCCGGCTCGCCTGGAATGCTAAAAATAACCCTGCCAATATGGCAGTCTATCCTAGCATACTGGTTCCTCAACCAATCCATCCCTAAGACCATATCATAGTCGACCATCGGAAACTCTATCAACCTAGCGAGGAATTCTCTACCGCTAACTACGATCCGACATGAAAAAAACACTCTATCTACTTCCACAAGTCCGTTACCAGTAAGTATATTGAGCCTTACTGATAATAACTCGGGCTCCAGTCCTATCCGTGTCGCGAATCGTACAGACATAAACGAATGCGATGCACCAGAGTCAAATAATACTGAAGCTGGAAAGGTGTTGACGAGAATAGTACCTGCCACCACCTCACCTGGTGCTAATCCTTCTTCTTCCATGGTCAAAGCCAGCACTTGACCATGCCTTCTGGGTGCGGGTCCCCTCTGCTGAAAACCTCTTTGCCTACTCTGGATCAGGGCTTGGGCTTCGGCATACTGCTGCGGTATCTGCTGCTGGAATGCCTGAGCCTGTGTTGGTAATGGCCTCGGGAATGGGTACTGCTGCTGCTGCTGGACTGGTACGGGTCCTCTAACTGAAGGACTAGAGAAAGCTGATGAAGATGAACTCCCCCTGTTCGGACAGTTCCCAACCTTGTGGTCTGGGGCACCACAAACCAAGCACAAATCATGTGCTCTGCGACACTCTGATACCACATGCCCTAGCTTTCCGCAGTGTGAACGTCCCACTGCGAAAGAGTGCTTCTGCTTTTGCTACCGAGGGTACGTCGGGGTTGAATGTTGAACCGACGTCACTGAGTTGACCTGCCTCGGAGCTCCAATGGTCAAGGCCCTAGCTGCCGGGGCTGGTGCTGAAGACTGATTCATCTGGCCATGGGATCGCTTCCTATCCCCGGTCCTATCCACGATCCTCTGGAAGGTATACTCATGCCTCCTAGCTGCTCTCAATATCGCATCAAAAGTCTGATGCTCAAACTACTCCACTGCCAATAAAATCCCAAGGTGAAGTCCCTGCTAGAACCGTTGGGCTGTATCGAACTCAGTCGCTACCAAGGTAGGAGCAAACCGACTAAGTCTCAAAAACTCAGCCGCATATCCATCGACCGTCCTGCCCATCTGTTTCAGATTGGTGAACCTCGTCTGTAGATCGTACCGAGCTACAGCATCAAAATACTTGGTCTGGAATCTCTCACGGAATACTGCCTAGGCAATAGGTGCCACTAATCCAACGGCCTGTGCCGTCCACCAGCTGCGGGCAAGATCCAATAACTGCAGCGCACCACGGCCACATTCTCATCTTCTGGAGTCCTGGCTGCTTCTAGAATCACCTCTGTGTCCTGAAGCCAAGCATCTGAGGCGATAGCATCTTCACTGCCATCGAAGAAAGGAGGTTCAAGTACTTAAAGCTGTTGGCCGCGCTGTTACCCTGATGACCTCCTCTGGTCAGAGCATCTGCCACTTCTTGGTGCAAGGCATCTCCTCGTCGATCTTAGGAAGCTAACAATGTCCTGATGAGACCCACCAAAGTGCCATCATCAGGTCCTGCAGGCTGGACGGGCTGAACTGGTGGCTCTCCTCTAGTAGGCATGATTCTGGAGGCTACTCCTGAATGCTGGGCTTGATATCCAGGTTGCTGCTGGTCCATGGGAGGTGCTCCACCTGGCTGATCGGCAGGTCTAGGAACAATGCCGCTGAAAAAGACGACATAGGGAACAATAAGAAAGGACCAGGACAGATCAACGATACAAGCATGTGATCAGGTTAAGATTTTAGGGATTTAGAAGATACGAGCAGAGATCAAGGACGAGTGCTGATTGAGACCTCTATTCGGTAAACCCTCACATATCTTGATTTACAAGACCTGCATGGGCCACCACTTAAACCATGTAACGCCCCAGAACCAGAATACTGGAGAACGGGGGCGTACATAGCCAGCTACGTATACCGAAGTACAACCCACCTCGCTATACGGTCACGGCTGCCTAGATACATGAGGGTTTAACTATAATCCATCAGTCACCTATGGTCATGAACAAGCCTATTGTCTCAATCTCAAGCAAGCAATAACAGTCACAAGATGTCAGAACACCAAATATACAATAGTAAGGCGTCCCATACATTACATATTCGGATGATCATGAAGCTAGTCGTACAAAAATGTCAAGACTAGCAAGAGTTTCAGTCATACATGATCAACCCTAAGATTTGTCAATCATGTTACATCTCGTAGGCAGACAGTAAATAAAGGTACAATACGAGCTAACACGTGCTCGCCGGCTAAACGTCTCAAAAGAATAATTTTACAATAAAGTGGGAGGACAAAAGAAACCCACTCGTTGCCAGGGTTACGCCTGGTGGTCACCATCTGGCTGGAAGACGGGTAGATCCTCTAGAGCTGCTCCGATATCTGGCCACATAAAACCAGCTTGGTCAGACCCCAGAAAAAGCAAGTGCCACAAAGGAGGCTTTACTTTGGAACTAAAACCAGCATATAACAATTGAATATTAAAGATAAATATAAACGAAACTGATAATAACAGGGACAACAATAATAAATTGAGTACGAGGAAACCATTCAAGTAGCCAGATTGCAACCCTTAAACCAAATAAGGACCGGGATTGCAACCCTTCACTTGAATAAGAACCCGTCCCAAATACTATTGATAAAGTAGTAAGACAATAAACGAAGAGAGGACACAGAACTGCTCTGGGAGCCAGGTTACAACACTTAAACCAAACAAGGACCGGGGTTGTATCCCTTCGCCTGAACAGAACTGGACCCTTGTTCTTTATTGTTAAGGCAAGCATAAGTAATCATGTCATGTCACAATCTTATACAGGATCAGGACAAGACTAAGCTGGGCTAAACTCCATTCAATCAATCACGGCCAAGCAACGAGTACGGCTTGATACTTTAACTAACTAGGGTTATCACAGGCCTAGTTATTAGCAAATGCAATGAGATTATTCCAACAGCCACAAGCCCTGCAGACCATCCAGGTTATCCAGGTCGAATGTCCGTTCATGAAAGGTGCAACACATGACTGTGTGCTGGAAGTGTGCCCTACTCGTCGGTAGGCTACAAGTCCACTTAGTGCGCCCAGATAACGGGATTGCTTGTAGCTGGAAAATCTCTCCATGACTACTGGAATTTCTAGTTATTAGCCTTAGTCAATTTCAGTAGGTACCCCTGACCGTGGTATTCAGGGATCCCTATCCTAGACATGATGCAAGATAATACTGGTTTATTTGTACAAATACAATCGTCCACGGTGTCCAGGTTATTCATATATGTCATGTCAGGCTAGCTGTCTTAACAGCATATCGAATACATCATGTCATGTTTACTTGTCAATAGTACGCCACGGTGGGTCACTTTCGTGTTCAGAGATTATGTGCAAAATCTACATAGTACAAGCCTTCACAGAGAGTCAGAAAACATGAGAATAAAAGTAGGCTTAATTATAATAATATAATAAAAGAGGACTATGGCAGGAGCCAGGCAGCTAAAGGAGATAAGCTCATGCGGCAGAGAGCATGCGCGCTTATGCGGCTGGAGACTGCGCGCTCATGCGGCTGGAAGGGGACAGGCGCATGCGGCTCAGGGAGGATGAGCTTATGCGACAGCGGGTGAGCAATGTCATGCGGCTGGGAAAGAAAAGGGCGCATGCGGCTGGGAGAACACAGGCGCATGCGGCTACAACAAGTTCATGCGGCTGGTAAGAGTGCGCGCTCATGCGGCTCGGGGGTTCACTTACATATGCGGCTGGAGGGTCCCACGGCCTATGCGGCTGAGGGATAAGGGGGGTTTATGCAGCTCAGGGAATAAAGCCTCATGCGGCAGCGGGGAAACGAGTATATGCGGTAATGGAAAGAACCAGTTCATGCGGCTATGTTCAAGTGGAGTCCTATGAGGCTGAACAAGGGACGGAGCTTATGCGGTCAAGAAGAACCAGTCATATGCGGCAATGGACTATTGAGTTCATGCGGTAGCATTGTCATGCGGCTGGAAGACTTGCCGCATGAAGGTCCATGTTGTCAAGTACTGCCATGCGGCTGGAAGACTGTTCTTCTTCTCCACTGGTCCGAGAAGAAGAGCCATGAAGTCCATGGCTCAAAGCTTCATAAATCCTCCATCCGAGGTCTGAATCCAGACTTCCATAGGTCAAAATAGGGCAGAATGAAATTCCCTACAACATGGAACCATCCAAACTTGGATATAACAATGTTAAGTAGGTCAAAACCCAGAAATCCAAAAATACAAGAAAATTATATCTACACAAATTGAACCATGGAAATTAGAAATGCTAAGTATTAAAATATGATAGAATCTCGTAAGGTAAAGAATGAAACAATAAAAATGTAGTTCCTCCATGAAACAAGTTGTACTTTTCTAAGCTCTTTCCCTGGTAGGTGGAAGAGTAATGGTGAGGAAGAAGAAGTAATTGAAGAAGAAGTAAATAAAGAGAGAGAAGGAGTGGGCGACTATAAAGGAGAAGTGTGGGGGTAGGTGGGGGTTTTTCTTTGGTTTATAAGGAACCCAAAAGCAAACCAAGCCAAGCCGAACCAAACCAAGGTAAACCAAGCAATGAAATACCCAATATACCATGCAAGAAAACTTGCAATATGAGTCAAGATACACACACGTATTCTAAAATACGTAATACGAACCATGGTCGTTACAGCTGTAGTGATATTCTAGTTCGAATACCACTACATAAAACTAGACTCGACCTGCATGGGCTACCACTAAAAATGTGTCACGACCCGCACCCTAGAGTAAGGGCACGAGAAGTAGTTACGTCCAGCCTACGCCGCAGTATTGGCGGTAGAACACTATCCTAGGTCACAACATCTAACAATATTAGGTACATGTATAGTATATACACTCCGAATGGAGGTGACATAGCAGAATACAGTCTCAATCACATCTAAGGCAGAAAATGATAAGATAGATAGATATGAAATGAAATCCACAAAGGTACAAATAGATAAAAGTCTAAGTGTCTAAGATATCACAAATCCAGATAACATCCCAAATCTCAAATACAGTAATCCATAGAGTAAATAAGTACATCTGAAAATGACTAATCTAAACTAGTGGTGTGTCATCCACTGCTAAGGGGTCCTGCTGCTGATCTAGGTCACAGCAATCCTTTAGGGTAGTCCCATAATACGTGGAACATAACGCCTCATCCTCATCCTCTGTAATATTTTTAACAGGTCCAGTCAGGACAGGAACGAATACATATCTCTAATACAGTTCATAGCATGGGATAATATAAAAGACAAACAATAGAGTGAGATACAGGAATGTTGGAAGAAATAGGAGAATATCTGATAACTAGAAATACATGTATAATAGGTAAGAGATGTAAGTGACTAAGTGATTTAGGGCATAAGATGGTTATGTAAACGGCACAAAGTTATACACGAGTAATCTACAGAGGTTATACACGAGTAAGCTACAAGATTGAGTACATAATCACTTCTACTCCCCCGCCCCCAATCATTACACAAGGATCCAATCAAGTTATGTTATTGCACACGATGAGGAATGTACACGAAGGTCATGTGAGCACATGAGAGTACACGATTTCACATGATTTGTATACGAATGTCACGAATACAAGGAGTACACGATGCTCATGATAAAGTACACAAAAATGAAATACCCGATGTATCCGCTAAGGGGATAACATCGCACGACAAGATTCATATAGTACTAATATGTGATATAGGTGTCAGCATCAAGTAAAGTAAACTAGAGCATGCAAATAGATCATAGCAAGTATAAAAAGATCAGAGAATGTACTCGCCTGGTATCCTGAATATCTGAAGAGAATATACTGTCCGAGGAGTGGTGTCTGGCTCCTATAGAACAGTACAAGTCACTACATGTCTAAAATAGTAAAATAGACTGCTATAATGCATCTACATGATGTTTGGGGTCAATCTAGGCTAAAGTCAATCTTTGGTCAACTCTAGTTAACTATACTAGTCAAACTAGGTCAACTAGGTCAAGCCTAACCCAAACAAGTCTCACTAAGCCTAGCCAGCCTATTCTTGCAAGCACACATCATCACCAAGTCATACTAGTCTACCAACACACCAATCCACATGTGTATTCATGCCACACATAGGCTATCTCATAGGAATCTACCTAGGCTATGAGCCATAGGCTATATGCCATACATATAGTCTATATCACACATATTTTACACATTATATATATATATATATATATATATTTTTTTTTAATATATATATATATCACACATATTTCACACATATTTTACACATTATATATATATTTTTTTTTTTTTTAATATATATATATATATATATATATATATATAAGTTAATATAAATATCATACACATATATACCACATTATTATTATCAAGCATATAGATAATATATATATTTACATATAGGTCATTTACATATATATTACATATAGAGAGATAGACATGTGTGTGTGTGTACAAATTAACATGTATATGTGTCAATAGGATAACAGGAAACAGTGTACAATTCCATGTGTCTCAGGTTTGTAATGTGTGTGTGGATGTGTGTAATGAACATGATTGGTATAGTGTCAATGACAGTTCTCAGTTTAGATAGAGAAATGTGTATATGTGGTGAGTGAGCTAACAGTGTACAGTGTGTCTCAGAAAACTGAAATCAATGCAATGTGTGTGTACATGAACATAGTGTTGTGTTAATATGTTTCAGGAATAAACAGTGCAATGTGAGTGTCATGATAGTCCAGTGTGTGTGTCAATAGGAAATATGTAGGTACAGTGATGTGTGTATATGTGTTAGGAATCAACAGATAGGTTTTCAAGGTGATTCACATATATGTGTGTAATGTAATGTGAAGCATTGCAACACTCTCAGGAAGCCTGTGTGAGTATGTTATCAGGAATTCAAGGCAATATTGATAGGGTAGTGTAGGGTGCACAAAATCTCAGGTTTTATAATTTGTGTGTGACAGTGCCCATCAATGTGTCTCAGGATTTCAAGTTCACATGACAGTTTCATAATGACAGTTAACAGTTCACAGTCCTAACAGTTAACACATCAATCCAAACCAATTCGAAACCAAAACCCTTAGTTAACATCAAACCTAACATAAATAAATAAACTAATCATGGTAATTTAATCATGGAAATTGGTTTGAAAATACATTCAATTTCAGGAATCAGTCACTACCAAAATATGTCAAATTAACGACAAATTTAGCGACGCTAGTTGAAAACGTCGTTATGTTTTGTGTATTTAGCGACGTATGTAAATGACGTCGCTGAACGTCACTATCAGCGACGTTTAGTGACTGTAATTATAGTTTGGAAAGAACAAGTCGCTATGTAGTCGCAAAACGTCGCTGATGTATTTTATTCAGCGACGTTTGGCAATATTTAATCATGTCCGTCGCAATCCTATTACTTAACAGCGACGTCTAGCGACGTCTCACTTAGACGTCGCTAAAAACTTTCATTTAGGGTTCTGGGAATGTAACACCCATATTCTGAATACGTATTTTGTCAAGCTTGCATGTATTTCAGACCTGTATTTATTTTCTTGGATTTTGGCATGTACTTGTAATTGACTTGACTTGCGAATTTTGGTTCTCGTAATTGGGTTTTTACATGGCTTGGTTTATTTTGTGGAGAGGGTTTGGTTTGGTTTGGTTATCATGAGAGGAACACCTTAACCTATTCTCCACCCTCATTCCACCACAACCCACCATCATAAATCCCCACCTACTTTTCTCTCTCCTCATTATTTTTATTTATTTCTTCTTCTTCTTCCTTCCTCTACACAACACCATCACCTATAGGCAAGTGCACCTTGCCACCACATGAGAACCATATTTTATTTGTTCATTAGCTAGATTAGGCCATGGTGATCAACATTAGTGCTTGACATTTTGTGATTTGGAGTCTCCATTGTTCTAGATCTAGGTTTTAACTATTTTCGGATTTACATGATTTTGATCTATTTTGGTTGGATTTTTGTGGGTTTTGATGCTTCCATGTGGAAGAGAATTCAATTTTACTCAAGTTAGAACTTTGAAAATCTAGATTTGGTTTTGATTTGACAAAGATATGAAAATTTGAATTCTTGGTGTTCTTGGTGTTCTTCTCGGCCTAGAGTAGTAGCCTGCAGCCTGCGCTCTTTAGCGCAGTGCTGGACTGCGCATCCCCTCTCTCGGCCTGCGCTCTTTAGCGCAGCGCCGACCGCGCAGCTTGCCTCTTGGCGAACTGCGCTCAACCCGAGTGCGCATGGATTCATGCGCAGTCTGCTCATGCGCAGTCCGTCCCTGCGCAATCTGACCCTGCGCCATCCATTCCTGCGCAACCTGATCCAGCGCAATCCATCTGCTGCGCCATCCACCCCTGCGCAGTTGGTCCCCTGCGCAGCTCACCCCTGCGCAGTTGGCTCCTGGCGCACTTGACTCCTGCGCAATCCAACCCCCTGACCCCTTACGCAATCCATTGGCTCTTGGAGTTTTGATTTTATTTCTCTAAGCTTGGCTCTGCTATAGCCCTGTATATTGATATTTTATTAGATATTTTACGCCCATTTTATATCCTTACGCCTTTTGTCATGAACTTGATTTTATTTAACATGTTTGGAATGACTATTGTACATGGCATGGTATGACAAGGAACAAGCATAACACGACAGTGACCCGTAGTGGTACACTCCTGACATGACCAACCTGACCTGATAGTGGCCCGTCGTGGCGCACTCCTGACAAGTACCCTGACATGATTAATCTTGATACTTGATAACTTGATAGTGGCCCGTGGCGGCGCACTCTTGACTTGTACCTGACTTGACTTGTAACTTGTAACTTGTAATCCTGACTTGACTTGATGCTGTTGCGACGGCTAACTTGACTTGTATAATCAACTTGACACCGTGGGTGTTCCTGCTTGCTTGCTTGTGCAATCCACTTGTCTTGTCTTGCATCATGTCTAGGACGTGACTCCCTGGTTCCCACGGTCAGGGATTCATACTGAATATGGATCAGGCTAATGACTAGATCAAAGTGTAGTTCATAGAGAATTTTCAGTCACAGGCAATCTCGTTATCTGGGCGCTTTAATTGGACTTGTAGCTTGCCGACGAGTAGAGCACATTTCCAGCACACCGTCGTGTGTTGCACCCTCTAAGTCACCTAAGGGTACATTTGTCTCCCGGGCGATGTACCCACCTATACTCTCAACCCGCGGAAGGATAACTGGATAGTCTGCAGGGCTTGGGACTGAGAAATTCTCACTTGCATCTTGTTAGTAATTAGGCTTGTGATAACCCTAGTTAGTTAAGTAGTAAGCCGTAGTACTTGCTTGGCCGTAATTGATTGGATGGAGTCTAGTCCCGCTTGTCTTGTCCTGATCCTGTACAAGGTTATGACATGACATGATTACTCGTGCTTTACCTTAATCATGATTAATTGCAGGTCCTGATTTCTTGTATTTTATCCTGCCGATAAATGGTGGGAGAAACCAAGTTCCGTTCAGACGAAGGGTTACAACCCCGGTCCTTGTTTGGTTTACGGGTTGTAACCTGGTTATCTGAAGAGTTCCATGGTTATCTCATCGTATATCACCTGCCAGGTTTCTCCTTAATAATTGTCTTTATTATGTAATTATTTTCTTATGTTCTGATATGCTGGCTTTTGTTCTTATTTTGTGGCCTCCTTTGTGGCACTTGCTCTTTCTGGGGTTTGACCCAGCTGGTTTTGTGTGGCCAGATTTCGGAGCAGCACCCGAGGATCTACCGAACCTCCAGCCCGATGGTGGCGACTAGAAGGAACCCGGGCTACGAGTGGGTTTTCTATTTTGTTTCGCTCACTCTATTGTAAAATTATTCTTTTGAGGCGTTTAGCCGACGAGCACCTGTTAGCTCGATGCACTTTTACTTATTGTCTGCCTACGGGCTGTAAACATGATTAACAAATCCTAGGGTTGATCATGTATGACTTAACTCTTGCTAGTCCTAGCATTTTGTACGACTAGCTTCATGATCAGCTGATATGTAATATTTGGGACGCCTTTTATTGTATATTTGGTGGTCAAATATCTTGTAATTATATTACTTGCTTGAGATTGAGACAATAGGCTTGACCTTAAGAGACTGTTGGCTTGTAGTAAACCCTCATATCTAGACAGTCGTGACCGTATAGCGAGATGGACTTCATTTCAATATATGTAGCTGGCTATGTTCGCCCCCGCTCTCCAGTATTCTGGTTCTGGGGCGTGACAGGGAACCCGATCGATTTCATTTTATTTTCCAAATTTTCATTCTCCCGTCGAGCGCTCTCATTTCTCTCCCCCTCCCCCTCTCGTCTCCGGCGAACGCTCCCCCCGACGAGCTCTTGCCCTCCGGTGAGGCCTCCCTCCGACGACCCCTCCCTCCGGCGTTGCCTCCCCCCGACGATCGCTCCCTCTCGTTTCTCTCCCCCTCCCTCCGGCATTGCCTTCCTCCCTCTCGTCTCCGGCGACCGCTTCCCCCTGGTGACCTCGTCGTCGCTCCTCCACCGTCGACCCCCTCGTCCCCTGCTCCGCTCCGGTGACCCCTACCCAACCCAGTCCAGGTATACCTATCCCTAACCCTATCTCCCACGGACACGACACAGACATTTTTAACCTGTGAATATCAATTTTATACAGTGCCTATAATTGTATACACACACACACACTTTTTCAACCTGAAATCTGAGAACAGTGATACTGATTTTGTGTACACTGTTAACACACACATCTACACACACCCTTACACACACTACACAAATCTGAATGTGGATACACACACACACTTTTGCACCACTATTAAATCTGAATGCAATATGCATATATGTATGCAAATGGGAATACATGGATATATGCAAGTTGGTAAGCACATATGAATGCAATATGCATATATGTATGCAAATAGGAATACATGGATATATGCAAGTTATAAATGCAATGTTTGGATAACATATGAAATGTAATGTATATGTAAGCATTAATGTAGGTAATGACATGTAATCATGTAATGCATATGTATAAAGAATAGAATGGGTGAATGTATTATGCATGTTTAGATAACATATGTGATAGACATATATGTATGCATAAATGCCATGAACTAATAATCAAGTGTAATGCATATATGTTAAGAAATGAATGCATGAATGAATGTAGAAATGCAAGCATCTATGTAAATATGCCTATGATTGAATGAATGCAAGTTCAAATATATGAATGTAATGCAAGCATGTATATATATATAATATGTGTTCTCTATGACTTGTGATGGTGTGTGTTTGATTGCCTAGGCTTGGTTAGGCCTAGTGAGACTTGACTGGACTAGGATTGACCTAGTTGACTAGTGTAAGCATGTATATATATGTAATAGCGACGTTTACCGACGTCTTTAGTGACGTCGCTTATGTTTAGTTTAGATTCTTATAGTTTATGTTTAGATTCTTATATGAAATGCACACTCATATTTGTGTCATACTAAGTGATTTTGATATCTAATATACTAAGGAGTATCCTAGTACCTACAGTGTATAGAGTATCCTAGAAGTGTAGGTATGATTGGTATATCGTATTACATAGAGTGTATAGAGTATCCTTTCGGTCTATAAGAGTTACTTTACTCATTTTGTCAAGATAAGTAAACTTTTTAAATGTTGACGGTATATATACCGTCAACATTTGGTTTTGCCTTGTAGCTACAGGCAGTTGCCTGTATTTTGCCTTATAACTTGGCCTTTGGCCTGTGCTTGAGCAGTGTGGACTTCCAGGTTAGGGTGTTAGTTCATGATTAGCATTGTTTAGATATTAGTTTCAGTTAAAGGGTTAGTTTAGATTAGGATATTAGTTTATGTTAGAAGGAATATGAGAGTTAGTAGATGTTAAAGTAGGATATTAATTTATTAGTTAGGATAGATAGTTTGAGTTAGGATATTGCTCAAGCACAGGCCAAAGGGTCGATATTGGATATTAATTTAAAAAGTTTTACCTTTCTTGACAAACTGGGTGAAGTAACTCTTGTAGACCCAATGGTCGATATTGGACAGTTGGGATGAGTATCAGAATCGATATCGGATTAGTATCGACCGTATCGGATTAGTATCGGCCGTATGTACTTACTGTCGTGTACTCCTACAAGTACAATTATACCTCGACCGTATGTACTTAGTATCGACCGTATCGGATTAGTGTCAGTCTATCGGATACGACACTTTCACACAAGACAGTTGTTTTAGTCCCAACACAGTTGTTTTTGTTTCTTCCTTCAAATTCTTTGTTTGTAATATGTGGAATGAATGAACAGTTTATGTTGCACACCCATATCTAAACTGCCTTAACGTTCATTCACTGACTGCAATGTGCATGAATCTATCTTACAGAATTATCCTCAATTGGATATGGATATAAATTACTACTTACGAAATCGTTCGTGGATATACAACCGTCATCCTAATGACATGTACAGTGTGCGAGATGAATTCATAGAGGGTGTACAGCAGTTCCTGCAGTTTGCCAAGACGTTCCCTAAGTACATGGACGGTACCAAAATTAAGTGTCCATGTGTGAGATGTCGCAACTTGAAATATCATCCAGAAGTGGAAGTCACATATCATTTATACTCGAAGGGTTTTGTAATGACCATTGTTCGTATTATATATCTCGGTATACGTGTACGTATTTAGACCCGTATTGCATGTTTCCTTGTTTGGTTTGGCCCAACTTGACTTGGTTCGGCTTGGTTTTGCATGGTTCAATTTTGCTTAATTTTAATGTGAACCAAACCACTCCCACCTACCACCACCCTCTTCATTTATATCCCACCAAATATTTCTCTCTCCACATTAACTTTCTTCTTCCCCACCATTACTTCTCCACCAACCTGAGAGTGGAAGGTTTAGGCAAGTACATCTTACTTCATGGAGGAAGTCCATTTTTATTGTTCCATTGTCTTCCTCATGTATTTCTAACCCACTTTAGTATTTAGCATTTTTCATTTCCATGGTTAAATTCTTATAAATCTAGCTTTGTGGTATTTTCGGTTTTCAGGAGTTTTGATCTATCAAACTTGCATATTTTTGCTAGTTGATGGTCCCATGTTGCAGAGAATTTCGTTTGGTCCAAATTTGACCTACGGGATTTTACTGAGCCGCATAGACATTTTCGCACTGAGCCGTATGAGCATTAATTGCCTTGGCCGCATGACCATTTAATTTTGTTGGCCATTGGCCATTTCCTAGCCGCATAAGCATTTGCTATTTTGCTGGCCGCATGGCCATTCACCAGAGTCAGCTGCATGGCCTTCGCAATACTTGGCCGCATAGGCTTCCCCCCCATTTATTTTGCATAGCTTTTTTTGTTGCATGCATTAGCATGCAGTTGCTTGCTAATGCATTAGCAATAATTATATGTAGCCGCATGTACTTGCACTTGCTAGCATCAGCATGTGCATGGAAATATTAGTAGCCGCATGGCTACTACTCACTGAGCCGCATGGGATGCAGCATTTGCATTTCCATGCTTATATTAATAAGCATTTGCATGGCCTTTAAAGCATTTCCATGCTTATATTAATAAGCATTGAATGCTACCTGGACTAAAGCATTTCCATGCTTATAATAATAGCATTTAATGTTGCTTGGACTTAAAAGCATTTGCATTGCATGTTTTAGCATTATGGCCGCATGGGGCTTAAGAATCCTTAATGCATTTGTTAATGCATTCCTTAATGCATTCCTGAATGCATTTTCTTAATGCATTTGTTAATGCATATCTACTAGCACCAGCCGCATATGGCATTAAGGAATCTCTTAATGCATTTCTTTAAAGCATTTGTTCTCCTTAATGCATTTGTTAATGTATTTCTCTAGCACCAGCTGCATATGGCATTAAGGAGTCCATTATTTAAGGCATTCTTTAATGCCTTGTTACTACATTCTTTTAGCACCAGCCGCATATGGCTTCCATTGGCCGCATACAAAGGCAAGCTTTGCTTGCATTATATTGAACCCACGTGGCCTTGCATGCATATTAATGCACGCTTGTATTAAATCCACGTGGCTTTGCTTGCATTATATTAATGCATGCTTGTGGCATTCTTGCATAGGAACGCCAATAGTGAGCCGCATATGGAAAATAGAATCAAATCAGCCGCATGCATATTAATGCATTATACTAATGCATGCAAACATACATTTAATATATATATTAATACATTATATAGTGTATATTAATATAATGTATATTAATATATTTTGTATATTAATATATATTAATATAATGTATTTAATGTATTAATGTATTATTTAATGTATTAATGCATTATTTAATGCATTTCATTAATGCATTATATTGATGTATTAAATGCAATTGTCTACAAGCATGCATGTTTATATATTTAGCAGGCTTATATTTTGCTCAGCCGCATATGGCCAAGTGACTGCTAGCCGCATGGAAATTTTCCGAGCCTCATGAGTCCCCCACAGCCTTTGCCCCCTTCTAATATTTAATTACTAAATGTGTACTTATGCTAAATTAATTGTTCCCTGACATGATGGTGACCCGTTGTGGTGCACTTTTGACATGACATGATAGTGGCCGACGCGGCGCACTCCTGACAGTGAATATGACATGACAAGATTGAATGGCCTAGACACCGTAGATGATTGTGTTTGTACAATTGAACCGATAATGTTTGCATCATGTCTAGGACAGGGATCCCTGAGTACCACGGTCAGGGGTACCTACTGTAAATGGCTAAGGCTAATAACTAGAATAATTCAGTAGTCATGAGAGATTTCCCCAGCTACAGGCGATCCCGTTATCCCGGCCACCATTGTTGGACTTGCAGCCTGCCGACGAGTAGGGTACAAGTCTAAATTCACTGATATATGGAAAAGAACGATGCACTGCTTAATGAACCCAAGTCGCCTAGATAACCTGGATTAACTGCAGGGCTTGTGGCTGGAGGAACATCTCACTGCATGTTGTGATAACCCTAGTTAGCGAATGTAGAAAGCCGTAGTCTCTGAAAACACAGGTGTAGGCAACTCTAGAGGGGGGTGAATAGAGTTTGTGTCGATAATCACCAAATAAAAATTAACTCTATATCACCTCCACAAAATAACTGTCAAGATAGTAAATAAATCAGAAGGAAATGCGGAAGTAAATAAAGATCAGAAGAGCATACGCAAACACAGCAGATTTAACCTGGTTTCCCTCGTGGAGGACTAGTCCAGGCCTGAGAACTCTAGCTCAGGATTCAAATCCACTATTTGTGAAATAGTAGTTTACAACCCGTGCCTTTTCTTCAGAAGAGCACGTCAACTTCTTATAGAGGATCGCAGTGGCGATTTGCTTGGATTTTTCCAAGCGACTTGGAATTATCCAAGTGACTTTTCTTTTCAACTCTTGCACAAAAACTTCTAGCTGAATCGCACTTGAGCACCTTGGGGCTTAGGAAGTTTTGTGGCCAGTAGATTGGAAGAGTAAGGCTCTTGACTATATAGGCTATGTAAGAGAAGAAGAAGAGAAGAGTGGATGGTTTCAAATGAGAGAAACCAAGGCCTATTTATAGGGTTCGGGACAAGCAGAATTCGGCCAGAATTCGGTATGGATAATTCAAATTTTTGGCCGTTGGACAGCTTGTAGCAAGCAGGCCCTAAAAATCAGGGTGCTGGAAATCAGGGGACAGAGTTCGGCCCGAACTCTGTGTGGAGGCAGAGTTCGGCCCGAACTCTGTCTCCAGCAGACAGAATTGGTCCATTGGGCTTTTGGACTTTGTGGAGCTTGGGCTTGGTTCAGGAATTGGTCTGTTTGTATGGTAGAGCTTGGAGAGATATGTCTAGGGGTTGAGATGACTCAGTGCGACTCAACGTACACATTCTCCTAGACTCAATAAATTGAAGATTACAGACTTGGAACAAGTAGGAAAACCAAGAGCCCTTTGATGATGCCTTTCTTCTGATATTTGAGCAGCCCAGAAGACATCTTTTTCCCTGACAGCAGTCGTCCGAAGATAAACAGATCTGAAAATCTGAATACCTTTCGGGGGCTTCGCCCCCGAACCCCCGACGGGGGGCGCTGCCCCCTCGACCCCTGTCCGCTGACCGGGCAGCGGAACCCCCGATGCGAGGCCCCGGATAGGTCGCTAGGCGGTTCGGAGAAATCTCTTTGTATGACGCCGTCTTTGGTCCATCATTAATTCTTCATTGCCTATGTCCTGTTTGATCATATTTGATCATGCTTACTGCATGTCTACAAATACATGTTAGGCCAGCAAAATATGTTGCAGTACGATACAAGCATAGCAATATAATACAGGACAATTAGGACATTGCTAAGTTTAAGTAACAACATGATAGCATGTTAGGCCAACAAAATATGTTGCAGTACGATACAAGCATAGCAATATAATATAGGACAATTAGGACAATGCTAAGTTTAAGTAGCAACATAATAGTGAGTATATGAATATTAGTGACATCATTATGTTAAACTTAACTGATTAGCCATATTCAAAAACACAATATAATCATTGGGCCAACAATCTCCCTCTTTTTGATTATGGCAAATCGGTTAAGTTTAAGACAGATACGATAGATGCATATATCACTAATAAACACATACTACGAGAAGATAGTGTGCTAACTTAAACTTGTTTCTCCCCCTTTGACATGATCAAAAATAAGCTCCCCCATAATAAGAGATAAAATGAACTCAAGCATAAGGAGGAAGGCATAGACAATCATGATCAAGATATACTAAATAAGGAACAATGGGAGAAGTGTGTAAAGACAAGTATAGAAATTACATACCAAATGTAGAGTGCAAAATAGCTTGTCAAGACACAAATAGTTGGTAAAACTAAAAGAATTTGAAAATAATCAATAGATAGTTTACCAACATGAAATCCAAGAAATACATCCAAAAACTTTTGGAAGAGAATTAAGAAAAAAAATTCAGTCATAAACCATAGGGATAAGATAATTGCAAATAATAGATATCAAAGTAGAAAGATACCAATTGAGATATTGAAATAGACAAACTTGATATCAATTGAAATATATAAACTTGAAACATTGATCAATGAAACTATGATAGTCATAATTGCCCACAGATAAAATAGTGAAACAAAATAAATGAATGATCAATGTAAAATAGAAGCAATTGATATAAAAAGATCTCATTATTTGCAAATCTATTTGCTTATCCAAAATTCATGCATTTGAACTCAATTACCTTATCATGCTATATGAATAAACATGAAGGTAAAGGAGAAACAATGTTTGAGAAGGAGAAATTCAGTCGAATTGAATGCTCCCCCTCAAACTATGACCAATATAGATAAAATCATGAATATTGGATAAGTCCTCAACAATGAAAGCCAAATAAAACATACAAAGAAAGCCAAATCAAAGAAAGCACAATCGTCATCAAGATAAAATACGAAAGTAAATATTAACGAGATGACTTATATAAAAGAGAGAGATAATATGATAAAACCAATTGCATATACTCTCAAGAACCTTTCACAAAGTATCATAAACTCAATCACTAAGATATAAATAAAAATATGGGTCAATGATGAACTATATATACGACATATTAAAGGGTATAAATGAATTGAACCAATTTATTTGCTCCCCCTTAAAATATGCGTATCTAGTTCCAAAGCACTTATAGCAAAAAAAAATGATAATTTCAAGATCTAGGGATAAATCAAGTATTGATTTCTCCCCCTTGCTCAATGCATATAAGGCTATAAAAACGTCATAAAACGAATAATGTCATCTTTAGAAGAGATATCCAATAAATAGTCACTAAAGATGAACGATCAAAATAATATCTTAATTAAGCACATATAATCAAAAGATGACATACATTAGCCTATATAGAAGAATCTCATATAGAAATATGATAGATTAATGCATGTTACCTTTTGAGAAAAAGATCATCATGAAAAGAAATAAGGTCCATTAGAAAAATATCATTATGAAAAAGAATAATAAGGACCATTAGAAAAATATCATAATGAAAAGGAATAATAAGGTCCATTAGAAAAATATCATCATGAAAAGGAATAAGGTCCATTAGAAAAATATCGTTATGAAATGGAATAATAAGGTCCATTAGAAAAATATAATCATGAAAAGGAATAATAAGGTCCATTAAAAACAATCATGATGAGAATCACAATATAGCTCAAAAGATAAAAATAAAACTAAAGAAAAAAAATGACATCATGAATAAAGTCAATTAAATCAATCACGAAGAAAGTCAAAATATAGCTCAAAAAAAATAAAGCTCAAATATCATGTCCATGATTATCTAATTAAGAAATGATCAACCAACTTATTGCTTTGCATGGACTATGTATGTTTTACCACATATGTACCCATCAACGGGTAATAATCCAACCTTGCTAATACTAAATAAGAAACTAATGAAGTTCAAATAGCAAAGAGCATATGTGATAATCCATGAGTAGTCAAAGTAGAGTAATAAATTAACTTGATAACCACATAATTAGATAATATAGGACTAGTCAATCATTAGGATCATTCATAAAGTAAACCAATAAATAATTATGATCCGTCATAAATTCCATCTAAAAACTATATAAACAAACCAATGGAAAATATAGAAAAGAGTCAATCTTATTTAAATGATTGCAAATTTATTCCAAAGAAATGATAATATAATAGAATCATGACTCAAAAGATGAGAGAAATTTAAGAGATGCTTGTCAATGACTAGTATGAAAGGAAGTTAAAGCGATGAATCACAAATCTCAATGGAAACAAGATAAAATAAAAAATTTGTCAAACTAATTTTAGAAACCAAACATATGTATCTAAAATAGAATACAAATCAGAAAGAATTCATAAATCTTGTTTTTGTAAACTAGCATATCACATATAGATTGAAGTTCAAGAAGATAGCTAGATGAGTGAAAGTGAACAAAAATTATGTAGCTTAACAATACATCGCAAATAAGCAAGCTAGCTACATAACTAATTAAGATTAATAAGATAGGCCATTAACATGATAAATGTGCTCATTAAATCTTAAGTCACTAACACCAAAAAAATACATGCTTAAGCATAGAGTTCATAATAAGGGTAATACATTTTGAATGATCAAAATGATTTATATACTCTTTGCTAAGCAAGGATAAGAGTATAAGATAGCAAGTAAATGAATTAGACTCTCATCAAGTAAAAGACAAAAGAGATGTTCATGAAAACACAATAAAGCAAATCTCTTTGCCAAAAATATTGAGATTAACCCAAGATAATGAAATAATAGATTGATCTAGAGAGTGCAAAATTATAACCATTATGAAAGTGTATTCTCTAGAAATGGAAAATCTCAACGTAAAAGTTCAACCCATAGTAGCTAAAGACATGAGAACTATGATATATCAATTACATGTATTCTCATGTGCTACAAAACCACATTGGGCAATAATAATAAAATATTTATAGCTCAAATATAAGGCTAGATAAGATGAAGTATTCTGGAACTTAGGGGAGGATCCAGAACTAGATAATGGTTGCAAGTAGACCTTAATAAATCTTAAGTCTATAAAGTGTTGATCACTTTGGGTTAGCTGTAGGGGCCGGTTCCCAGCTAGCGGTAGTCCGAAGACTAGTGCACCGTGTCGCTTCAGGCTATTTACACCTGTATGAAAGAAGGACCCTTTCGGCTTGTTCCCAAAATGTTCTTTACTTTTAAGAAATTAGATTTAGAGGAATATATGCAATATCATCAAACAACATCAAAGTATAAAAATCCCTATGAATAAGAGAGGTAAATACCCAAATAATAATGAAAGAATGATCATCAAAATTTGCTAAGAATATTTTCAAAACAAATATTTTCATAATACACTTTATGAAAATAAATATATAGAAGATTTATACTCAAAATAAGTATGATGATCTCAACAAGTAAGGTAAAGCACAAAACCAAGCGATTCTTAAAAGAACTTCCATAAAAGTCATGAACAAGACACTAATAAATATTTTCTCTCAACATTCCAACTTAAAGGCATTTGAATAAATAAATATCAACATTTGGAATCAATAATGGCCATTGGATCTATAATTTGATCAACTGCTGAGGCTGTTTTCAGTTCTGGAACAGCCAGGCCGAATTCGGCCCGAACTCTGGTAAGGGCAGAGTTCGGCCCGAATTTCGGATTCTGGTGACAGAACTGGAATCAGGCTGAAAATTGGTTAAGCAAAAAGATCAAAATAAGTGAAAGACATGTATCCATAAAGTCAACAAATAAAAGCCAATAAGATATCATCAAAAAGAAGACTTTAAGGAATAAGCTAATTGATTCAAGTAGAGATAACATAAATTTAGTCAAAAGAATCAATAGCTAAATTATGAGGTAAGCAAAAGTATGAGTATATACTCTTTAAAATAATATGAAACTTGAGCTTATCTCATATGCCCACATAAAGATATTTATACAAAAATAGATGTCAATATAATAAATACATGATCTACATGTAAATGAAGATTTAATGAATATAGTCATGTATCCATCATGAATGTTTGAAAAACTATCATAAATTCAAAAACACGTATAAATAGACTTTATTAGACAAAGACATAATTGATTCTCAATAGGATAATCAAAATAAAACATGAGAATCAATAATGAATATATTATGTAAGCACAAGGTTAACAAGAAGTATAAGTATATACTTATCAAGTGATAAGAAGCTTGTGCTAAACACATATATTCACAAATACCAATGATATATTAAATACAAATTGGCAAGAAGTAACTATCTCAAAACTTTAAAAATGGAGAGTCAAACTTTAAAACAAAATTCAAGAATCAAGCTCCAATGAACTAGAGTGATATGCATGCTTTGTAAATAAGGATTAAGAATAACGAGCATGCATATATAAATGTATCACACTACTAGAAAATGAGTGATAAACTACATAGTGTGAACTAATCATATAAAGCTATGTAACTAGTCATGCTATATAAAAGAAATAGAAAGAAAATCAACTAAGCATGCTAGTATTATATCTCACATTAATTTATATAAAAAGCAACTAAAAGATATCAATGTGAGCTAGTAGCAAGACATCAAAAGAAACATGCTAGATTCAACAAATATAAACCATTTAAAGAGAATCGTTTAGCATGTTACCAAAGTGGCTCTAGTGGCCACACTTGTGTTGGTGCAATTGCTTAGAAGATGACCTTTGAGCTTTGCAACCACCAACACGCTTCCTCGGTGCTATGTCCTGATATAAGAAGCTCCACCTACGATATTAGGCGAAGACTTTGGTATCCAAATAAACTTGGATCCACATTTGTTAGCTTTAGGGACCCATATACTATTTACCTTAGCATTGGTAGAAAAACTCCTACGAATAGGACAAGTTACACTCATGTGTCCAATGCGAGAGCAATAGAAGCACCTAATACTAGTGTGTGCACATGTATCGGAATGAGCATGATTATGAACATGTGACATACTAGAATGATGAATATCTCTAGAGTGAGCATGCATGGATTTGGTCTTAAGACTATCATGTTCTAATGGCAAATCATTATGCACACAAGTAAGAGAATCACTATGCATGGATTTGGTCTTAAGAATATCATGTTCTAATAACAAATCATTATGCAAACAAGTAAGAGAATCAAATTTAGCATTTAAAGTATAATTCTCTTTTTCAAATAAAGCAATTCTAGAAATAAAATCATCATTTTGTTTCTTTAAAGAGTTAATAGAAGAATCATGCAAATGATTTAGCTCATGTGCTTGCTTCTTAAGATCTTCTATTGATGAGGAAAGAGATTTGATTTTCAAAATTAAAGAATCATTCAAACTCTTTAAAGAAACACAAGATGAGTTTTGAGAGTCAAGTCTAGATAATAAATCATTGTTATTATTTCTCAAAAACTCATTGGCTTCTTCTAAATGAATAACCTTTTCTACAAGTTCTTCATTTGTAGAATGAAAGGCCTTAGCAAACTTTAAGGAATGGTTAGCCATGGCTTTCCACTTAGAGCACTTATTACATTTAGAAGAAACATGATTGTATATGCTACTAGAAGTAAAATCCTCTTCATCGGAGGAGGAAGAATACGATACCATACACAAATAAACAAGGATCTACTCTAAAGATGTTAAGCCTTACAATAGAGACCTCGCTCTGATACCAATTGAAAACACAGGTGTAGGCAACTCTAGAGGGGGGTGAATAGAGTTTGTGTCGATAATCACCAAATAAAAATTAACTCTATATCACCTCCACAAAATAACTGTCAAGATAGTAAATAAATCAGAAGGAAATGCGGAAGTAAATAAAGATCAGAAGAGCATACGCAAACACAGCAGATTTAACCTGGTTTCCCTCGTGGAGGACTAGTCCAGGCCTGAGAACTCTAGCTCAGGATTCAAATCCACTATTTGTGAAATAGTAGTTTACAACCCGTGCCTTTTCTTCAGAAGAGCACGTCAACTTCTTACAGAGGATCGCAGTGGCGATTTGCTTGGATTTTTCCAAGCGACTTGGAATTATCCAAGTGACTTTTCTTTTCAACTCTTGCACAAAAACTTCTAGCTGAATCGCACTTGAGCACCTTGGGGCTTAGGAAGTTTTGTGGCTAGTAGATTGGAAGAGTAAGGCTCTTGACTATATAGGCTATGTAAGAGAAGAAGAAGAGAAGAGTGGATGGTTTCAAATGAGAGAAACCAAGGCCTATTTATAGGGTTCGGGACAAGCAGAATTCGGCCAGAATTCGGTATGGATAATTCAAATTTTTGGCCGTTGGACAGCTTGTAGCAAGCAGGCCCTAAAAATCAGGGTGCTGGAAATCAGGGGACAGAGTTCGGCCCGAACTCTGTGTGGAGGCAGAGTTCGGCCCGAACTCTGTCTCCAGCAGACAGAATTGGTCCATTGGGCTTTTGGACTTTGTGGAGCTTGGGCTTGGTTCAGGAATTGGTCTGTTTGTATGGTAGAGCTTGGAGAGATATGTCTAGGGGTTGAGATGACTCAGTGCGACTCAATGTACACATTCTCCTAGACTCAATAAATTGAAGATTACAGACTTGGAACAAGTAGGAAAACCAAGAGCCCTTTGATGATGCCTTTCTTCTGATATTTGAGCAGCCCAGAAGACATCTTTTTCCCTGACAGCAATCGCCCCGGATAGGTCGCTAGGCGGTTCGGAGAAATTTCTTTGTATGACGCCGTCTTTGGTCCATCATTAATTCTTCATTGCCTATGTCCTGTTTGATCATATTTGATCATGCTTACTGCATGTCTACAAATACATGTTAGGCCAGCAAAATATGTTGCAGTACGATACAAGCATAGCAATATAATACAGGACAATTAGGACATTGCTAAGTTTAAGTAACAACATGATAGCATGTTAGGCCAACAAAATATGTTGCAGTACGATACAAGCATAGCAATATAATATAGGACAATTAGGACAATGCTAAGTTTAAGTAGCAACATAATAGTGAGTATATGAATATTAGTGACATCATTATGTTAAACTTGACTGATTAGCCATATTCAAAAACACAATATAATCATTGGGCCAACAGTCTCTGAGTGGCCGGGAACGATTGTATGATGTGGTTTCAGTGCTCGATTATTGCAGGCATGATCGCATGATTATCACTTTTAACAATAAAGATCAGAGGCTAAGTTCTGTTCAGGCGAAGGATTACAACCCCGGTCCTTGTTTGGTTTAAGGGTTATAACCTGGCTCCCAGAGCAGTTCTAAGTCCTCTCTTCGTTTATTGTCTTATTGTACCCCACGTCATGCTTGTAATGTCTTACCTTACCAACAGGATTTGGAGACGGAGTTCTATTCAGGTGAAGGGTTACAACCCCGGTCCTTGTTTGGTTTAAGGGTTGTAACCTGGCTACTTGAATGGTTCCCTCGTACTCCATGATGACTGTTGTTATTCTTTTACTTCAAGTTCTTTTAACTGCTTTAATATATATTTTCTGATGTGCTGGTTTTAGTTCTTAAGTGAAGCCTCCTTTGTGGCACTTGCTCTTTCCTGGGATCTGACCCAGCTGGTTTTGTGTGGCCAGATTTCGGAGCAGCTTCAGAGGATCTACCGACCTTCCAGCCCGATGGTGACCACCAGGCGTAACCAGGGCAACGAGTGGGTTTATTTTTGCTCTCCCACTCTATTGTAAAAATTTTATTTTGAGGCGTTTAGCCAGCGAGCACATGTTAGCTCGTATTGCATACCTTATTATTGTCTGCCTACGGGCTGCAACATGATTGACAGATCCTAGGGTTGATCATGTATGACTAAACTCTCGTAGTCCTCACATTTTGTAATGACTAGCTTCATGATCAGCTGGATATGTAATGTTTGGGACGCCTTACTATTGTATATTTGGTGATCTTACATCTTGTAACTTTACTTGCTTGCATTGAGATTGAGACAATTAGGCTTGTTATTGACCATAGGAGACTGTTGGATTGTAGTTAAACCCTCATATATCTAGAAAGCCGTGACCGTACAGTGGGGTGGATTCCATTTCATTATACGTAGCTGGCTATGTATGCCCCCGCTCTCCAGTATTATGGTTCTGGGGCGTTACAGGTTTCACGCCGAATTACTATCAGTAGAGCACGTACGGAGAACTTGTGTCTTTAGCATCAGAGTATGAGTCTTATGTGGTTGTCCACAACAACGCTGCTTACAACGATGGGTTGGTGAACATGATTTTTGACGCGGCAGGACCTAGTTTCGATTTGGACGATCATGATGCACCTGAGGAGGCACCGAACGCCGATGCTGCACAGTTCATGGAGTTGCTGGAGAATGCAAGGACTCCATTATATCCTGGTTGTGAGGATCATTCACCGTTGGAGGTGGTTACAAGATTGTTGAGCATCAAGTCCGATTTTAACATGTCATAAGATTGCTACAACCGTCTTATGGAGTTGCTTATAAAAATATTGCTTGAGGGTGCTAAGTTGCCTAAAGACTTCTACCGGTCTAAGAGGATGGTGAGATCGCTCTAGATAGGATACGAGAGGGCCCAGCTTGCCTATGTAAGTATTACAATACTATTTGTTAATTATAATACTTCGTGTTAATTTTAATATAACTTAGTAAATATGCATGCAAATAAATATTCATGTAGTTAGTAATAATAAGTAATTAATTAGAAATTAGAAATCATAGAGTACTATCCATACTTTCTAGGCCGAGTATGAGAGGCTTCGGGACCGGGCGGCTGCTAGTGCACCTACTGCGGGAGAGGCCGGTACTTCCTCGCAGCCCACTCAAGCTCCGTCGGCGGACGAGCTGTGGATGACCGCCGCTGGTGGCCTCCGTAGGGTTACGTACTATGGTACGGGATCCTACGGTGCCCTAGTTGCGAGCCAGTCCTCTAGGGCATCCCCCGCTAGTGTGCATGGTCCACAGCCGTCCCAGGAGTCTGCCCGAGTCCACCAGATGATGGAGTCTCTCCGGGACGAGCTGCTACGATGGATTCAGGACCAGTCTCAGCACTAGTCGGATGAGCATGCGCTTATAGCACGATTGGATGCGCTCGACCGCAGCATTATAGAGCTCCGGCATGTGACTGAGAGGACAGAGCGAAGCGTCACCGATCTTAGAGCATCGACGGAGCGCAGCGTATTGGATCTGCAGGCATCACAGATGACCATGGGCGCGAGGCTGAGATTGGTGCAGGATTCGATGGCTGATAGCAGTGATAGAATGTTATCTACCATGGATTCATACCACCAGCGACTTGCAGCATTGGAGCGTTATCGTCCTTCGGGTGCGCCTTCATCGTCGTCGACTCCGCCGGCGCCACTACCTCCTTCATCGGTGTCGATTTCACAGGAAGACTATGAGCTTTTCTTATCCCTTCGTCGCGGCGCGTCCCCTCCTGATCCAGATCCCCAGTAGTCCGAGATAGGACTGTTTGTATTGAGTGTTTGAGTACTTTTTTTTGTATTTATTTGTGACACTTATTTGTTTGTGACACTTGTTTGTTGGTTGCATAGATACATTGGTAATTGGTTGTGTAGACCCATGATTTTGTGGAGAAAATGATTCTGTGAAGAAAATGATTCTGTTGGTTGCATATATTGTGTTTCAGATTAAACTACAGGGAGAAAATGATTCTGTGGAGAAAACTACATACTGCAATTTTTTTATTTTATTTTTTTTCAAATTTAGCGACGTCTACCGACGTTTACCGACGCTTTCCGACGGCACTTTGCGTCGATGGATGTCGCTAAACTGGCATATATTGCCAGGCTACCGACGTATATCGACGTCTGTTTCATCGGTAAACGTCGCTATACATCGGTAAATATCCTAGGATTTTATCTCATTTTTCCAGGATATACCGACGTATAGCGACATCATAAAACGTCGGTACTATATACTGACGCATAGCGACATAAAAAATGTCGATAATTTTTCCAAGGAATACCGACGTATAGCGACATCATAAACGTTGCTATTTCATCGACGAAACGACAGTAAACATCGGTATATTACCGACTTATCCTTGCGTCGGTAAATGTCAGTGTTGGCGACGATCAGCGACGTCTTCCCAAACACCGAATAAGGTTTCCGCGACAAGAGGAAGACGTCGCTAAATACGTCGCTAAATAGGTTTAGCGACGTCTTTAGGCATTTTAGAGACGTCTTTAGGCATCGCTAAAATGACTTATTCTTGTAGTGAGTAAGCAGTGTACACTGTATCAGAAAAATAGGGAAATGCAAATCGAAGACTAAATTCAACTAATAACCCACAATTAAGGGTTGGTAACCCATACCCCATATGTGCATGTGTCCCTCGAGTCAACTCGTGTCACCCAGAGCCGGATACGGCATGTCCACTCAACACGAACCACTCTCGTGCACACACAGACACGTTGTATCGTGCACGCATGCACTCGTGTCTCGGACACGACACACGACACGACACGACACGACACGTGGGTGTGCACCTAGGTTCACCTAGGATAGGGCTACCTCACTAACACCCTGCCTTGTGTCCAAAACGTGTATCGTGTCGTGTCCAGCCACGTATCAGTGGCCAAAAACGTGTGTGTCTACCTGTGCGTACGACCAGTGCAAGAGGAGAACTCCTCGAATACTGAACCTCTCGAGCCCAACTTTTGGAAGACTAATGTCAGACATTGCCCTGACATTCTCCCCAAAAATTGCGTGTCCCTGTGTCCTGAGTGAAGGAAACTCAGTGTCCAGTAGCAGGGCACTGAACTGAGGCCTCGTGCACGTGTTCATGTCCTAATTTGGACACGAAGGAGGACACGAAGTGTGCTCAAACCAATACGAAATCAAAACCCATATATAGGGCTAATAATTAGTGAAAATAGTTTTGAAATAGGTAAAGAAAATAGTGGTTATGGCATTTCAACAAACACATCAATGAAGACATTGATACGTGTCCGATACAGACACGAAACCTAATGCAAATGACCCCAAACCTTCACTACAGCTAGGGGACACCTAGATCTAGGATACCATGCAAGAAAAATAGAATTAAAATGGAATTTGAAGGGTTTACCTATAGGTTGCAAGGATCAAGAAAAAACCTCAAATCAAACGGTTACCATTACTAGCCAAATCCTCCAAATTGCTCAAAAACTGAAATCACTCTTCATGAATATCAAATAGAGGGTGATTAGAAACTATTGCAAAAGATTTGGATGAAAAAGGAATTAAAATGGATTTAATAGGAATTTGGGAAGTTGGAGATTTACCTTTCCTTTCAAGAAGTTGGTTGAGCACAAAAGAGGCAAGAACAAGGATATTACATAGGGGGGATTCCTAGTTTGGCCGGCCACATAGTACTGAAATTAGGGTTAGGGTTCAAGTCATGGGCCATGGGCCAAGTTGCATAAGTCATGGGAATAAAATCATAAGTCATAAGTCATTGCACCTATTCTTGATTCTCCTATTTCAAACTTGGTTCTAAATGACTAGAAATGGGTTAACTTAAGTTAGATTAGGGTCACACCATTGCTAACCAAGTCACCATAGCTAGGGTTAGCTTCTAGGTCAGTCTACAAAGTCTCAACTAGTCAAAGTCAAAATAGCAATCACCAATTCATTAAATTAAAATAAATTCAAAATTCACCAAATGACCAAAATACTCTCAAGCTAAAATGTGGTAGTGACAATACAAAATATCTACATTACCTGTCATGTGATCAGATGCACCCGTATCTATCACCCATTGCTTCAGATTTACCACACATGTTGCTGAGTATCCTGATGTTGATCTAGATATAGAGGCTCTACCATTCCGCTAAGTTAGGAATTCAGCAAATTTCGCACAAGTCTCTGAAGTTATCTTTACGGATCGCTTTTTGTCATGAGCATCTGACACAACATTGGCGGTAGGAGCCATGGGACACTACCACTAAAAATATTCTGGTTTGCTAGAATTAAGGCATATTCGCGGTCATCCTCCATCATAGCCGCTACTACCTCGTCCCCCATCACGATCAGCATTTCATCCCTCTCTCTACTACTACAAACCCTGCAAAATCCTCACCGAACAACTCCCAAGGCAGATCAATCAATAGGTGTTTCGGTCGTATCAGTCCCAACAACTTTTGCTGCCCATATGACACGAAAGTAGGCTTCCATTATAGTTGAAATCTTAGCTCCAGCGATAATCTAAGACAGTACAAAATTAGTATCAGGACGAAGTGATGCTAAGAATGCCGTAACATATAGTTGCTGGCATCGAGCCCTCTCCTCATTGAGATATGTCGTCAGAGATAACATACTATTCACCTCATCAGTTAGGACCTTAATGGCTCAAAAGTTATCCATATGTGTCTTGTCCTCTTGATCAGCTCGGTAGACGCCAACAACCGAGTCATAAATACGAGACAAATTATGCTTTCCATCATACGCTGTCGCTAGGACCTTCCATAATTCTTTCACCGAAGCTGTGTTCTGAACCATGTCCTCGACTGTTAGTTCAATCAAGTTCATCAACTGTGTGAACAGTCTGCTATCATCTGTCTCCCACTGCTTATATGTGGGATCATCCGCCTCTGGATGGTTGTCAGTGAGATACTTTGACAACCACATTCCCCTAAGCATCTTCTCGACCTTCTTGCGCCACGCGGAGTAGCCATCCAAACCATCCAGCCTCCGATCGACAAGTCGAATCGATAAAACCATCGTACCAGTACTTGGTATCCCCGCCTTTGTGTTCCCGACATTGGTGGTGTCAGCACTACTATCTACCTCAGTGCTCGGCATCCTTCAGGTTCTTGATTCGGCGATCGTCGCTCGGAACATCTCGATATTCACATCAACTCTGCCAATACTAGCTTGTGTATTCTTGACAGAGATTAAAGATGGAACACATAAGCCAAGAACAAAGTTTCACCCAAAACTTTCACAGTTTGCCCTCTGTTATCCTGATGTAGATACCGAGCGAGGAACAGAGATTCACACAAATTATCACAGTTTTTCCTCTGTTAGGTCCTGGCGTTGTTGTCGAGATTCAAAAATTCACGTAAAACTCTCACAGTTTGCTCTATGAAGAACTCGACTTCAATGATTTCCTTTTTTTAATAAAAAATGGCTGCGACGGGATAATGACAGCGGGATAGCAGCGAAAGGGGGCTGACAGCAGCGGAGGGGGTGGCGACTGAGAGGGTTTGGACTTAGCGGTGGGCAACTGACTGCAGCAGCAACTGCGGTGGGTGGCTGACAGCAGCTGCGGAGGAGAGAGAGAGAGGGAGGAGGAGGGGGAGCGACTAGGGTCAGGGTTTGAGAGCGAGAGGGGGGAGAGGAAGGCGCCTAAGGTTAGAGTTTTGGTGATACCATGAAGAACATAATAAAACCTTTTCAATACCTTAGGGGTGTTCGGTATGCAGAATACTATATAGCCGAAAATTCAATATTACTGGGAACAAGGTAACTAAATTTCCTGAAAATTACATTTCCATGTTTGGTGACTATATAAATATTCTTTGAAAAAAATAAAAAATGCTAAAAAAAGAAAAAAATGACAAAAAATAAAAAATGTCCAAAAACGAAAAAAAGATCAAAAACAAAAATTGACAAAAAAGCAAAAAAAAACGAAAAAGTTAAAAAAAATAAAATAAATCAAATAAAACGACAAAGAAAAAGAAAAAAGAAAAGACAAAACTGACAAAAAACAAACAAATGACAAAAGCGACAAAAATGACAAAAAAAAAAAAAAGAAGAAGACCAAAAACGATCAAAAAAAATGAAAACAAAAGACAAAGAAGACCAAAAAACAAAACAAAAAACCCTTCAAAAATCGACTAAAAATTGACAAAAGCGGCAAAAAGCGATAAAAATGAAAAAAAAAAAAAACGATAAACAAGGACTCAAAAAGACAAAAAAAAAAGGACAAAAAGAAACAAAAAACGACAAAAAGGACAAAAGACGGCAAAAAAAGATCAAAATAAGACAAAAAAGGAATAAAAACATTAAAACTAATAAAAAACGACAAAAAAGAAACAAAAACGACAAAAAAAAATGACAAAGAAACAAGATTAAAAAATGAATAAACGATAAAAAACAACAAAAAAGACAACAAAAAAAACACTAAAAAAGAAGCGACAAAAACGAAAAAAAAGAAGAAGGCAAAAACGATAAAAAAAACAAAAAAACAGAAAAAAAAAATCGGATAAAAACGATAAAAATATGAAACAAAACTATCAAAAATGATCAAAAAGACAGAAAAAAGTTTATTCAAAAATTTTTTTTTTTGCCGGACAAAACAATATTCCCACCTATTCTTAAGATATAAGATTTTCATGTTTTATGGATAAACTATTTACCCGAATATTTTTAATTTTCGAAAATAATTTTTTTATAGCCAAAACAAACATGGTTATAGATTCCCACCCTAAATTTTTCCAGGAATAAAAAAAAATACCGCATGCCAAACGCTCCCTAAGAGGGGGTTGGACTGTATATATAACAATAGAAATATTACATGTAGGTCCACACTTATTAAGATATTACGTATAATACTTATAGTTAACAGTTCTTATAATTATTTATAATTTTAAACATTAATCGTCTGTGGCTTGTGGAGCGATGGATTAATTTGTTTTGTTAAGGGAATAAAATGATCATATGTAAGTGTTCATGATTTTAGTCCAATTAGGGGTGAGCATTATTCGGTTTTAAGTAGAAAATCGAACCGAATTGGTTTAAAAATAATGTGGTTCGGTTTCGGAAATATAAAAATTCCTTATTAGGTTTCGGTTTCAGTTTTGGTCCAAAACCGAAAATCGAATAAGAATTATACAATTATGTAAATACTATAAGATTTATGCATATTTTGTGATTAATTTCTGTATATTTCGAAAAAACAACAATTCTATGTATATGTTTTGAAGCTCAACATTGATAATTTAACAACTAGTTTAACTTTGTGTGCAACTTTAAAATACAACAAATATATATATAAATTATCATTTTAATATAATGTAACCACGATCCTGACTTTAGACCTGACCCATTAAACAATATAAATATTTGATCGAAAAAACCGAATAAACCGAATTTCTTATTCGGTTCGGTTCGGTTTCGACTTTTGGCTAATTCGGTTCGATTTCGGTTTTGGTTTTTTAGAATTTCAGTTTATTCGGTTTTGACTATTTTGGTTCGGTTGAAACCCAATAAACCGAACGCTCGCCCCTAAGTCCAATGGTGTTGTTTTGTTTTGTATATTTATCCTTGTAAATTGTGTTTTAAAAAAGTCTATTTTGACAACCGCAGGACTGGTCCGCGCTAGCCCGCGTCTGCATGGCGGCTAGACATTGCCCCCCCCCCCCCCCCCACTCCTCCATCTAACGTGGGCCCATCCCAGACCGGAAGGCCAATGCCGACACGCCACATGGCTGCGGGCCAGTTTTTCGTCGGTACAAATAGCAATTCCGTTAAAAAAATTGTCAGAAATGACCGTATTTCATCTTCCAACAGGGGAAGATCTATACCGAGTCTCTCTAGAGGACTTCCTACGCAAAAAATTGAAATTACAAAAACCTGGTCATAAAATTTGCAAATAGCTCCAGCATTCCTAGCTGAGCAGGGCCTGCCCATGTGTACTAAAAGGGTCAACCCAAACTTTATGTTCATCAAAGCAGTTAGACGTGCCTAGTTAGGTTCCATTCCGGGTCCAGTTTGTACTGAACATACACAGGTTAAACTAACATCTTGGGTTCGAGTTGAGAATGCATGGGTCGGATATCAGCCGACTAGAAATCGGCCCCAATGCAAACTGTTTTTCCCAAAGAATGAGATCCCCAAAAAATGAGATCGTCCATTAAACATACTAGAAATTGAGAAGATCTTATGAAATATAATAATTTTATGACGGTCTATCAACATGATATCACGGCGTAACACTTGGAAGGAATAATAGATTTTCGGGATCCGATTCACTAATGTTCCGTCATCTAGTCAGAACTTTTGTCTTTTTTCTGACCGAAAGGTAACTCGGGTTCTGCGAAATCAACCTCAGAGAGTTGCAAGAGGATCCTTGGCCAATCATAATTATAATTATGATATTATGTGAAGGTGTTCTCTGTGAAAAAAAGGGTCATGCTAAAAATATTTGAAAGTAGTAGAATGGCTAAAGTAAGAGTTTCTCATTCATTGCTAGTCAGGCAGAAGAATCCAGTTACTGAAGCTTACTTTAGGGGTGAGCAATATACGGTTGAAAAACCGTAAACCGGGCCGAACCGAACCGAACTGGCCATTCGGTTCGGGTTGAGAAATAACGGGTCGGATCTCGGGTCTGCTATTATGAAATTTCGGGTTTCGGGTCGGCTATCGGTTATTGGGTTCGGTTACCCAACCGACCCGAAAACCGATTAGTTATTTTTTTTATTTATGAAATTACTAAAATACCCCTCGGGTATATAAAAATCCTAACTCTCAGAGAACCCTAAAGTTTCTCTCTCTCACTCACTCTCGTCTCTCCGTCTCTCGCCGCCGGCTGTTACTCCCTTCTCTTCGAGAACCCTAACTCTCTAGAGAACCCTAACCCTAACTCTAAGAGACAAATCTCTCCCTCTCTCGTGCTATCTCTCTCTCTCTCGTGTTAACCCTAGATCTGGGCTGTCTGGATGTGGCTATCGAGAAACCCTAGATCTCTCTGGAGAACCCTAACTCTCGAGCTAAGCTAGATCTATCGAGATCTAGCCTTAATCTGGTAAGAAATCTAATTATTTCGATTTTATTTCGATTTTTGTCTATTTTATTTCGATTTTTCTAATTATTTGGTTACTTTTGTGCATGTGCTTGAAATCTAACCTAGATCTAGAGGATTCTAACCTAGATCTGGCCCCTTGGCCCTTGCTCTTGCTGTGCTGTTGTCTTCATCTCTCGATATTAGGAATCTTGCTGTGCTCTTGCTGTGCTGTTGTCTTCATCTCTAGATCTGGCCACTGTAAGTATAATCTACCCCTTTCTTTCGTAATTTCCTGAATATCTTATGTAGATATTGTTTGCAGTGCACGAAAATATGTTTGCAGTGCACGAAAATTGGTGGTTTAAAAATTTGGTTCATGAATATCTTATGTAGATTGGCATGTTTAATATGTTAATATGTAGATTGGCATGTTAAATTTTTGCACTTTGCAGTGCAGCATGTTTAATTTTCTGATAGTCTTTACTTTAATACTTTTTGTACTTTGGAACATTTTACTTTGTCTGTTGGTGGTTTAAATTAGCATGTTTAATGTACAAATTGGGGGCTTAAATTAGCAGTGCAGTATGTAGGTTTGCTGGAAGCTTGGAAATGTTGTTCAATTGCTGTATGCTGAGAAGATACAATGAGGTTTCATAGCTGCAGTTCTTGAATTATATGTTGGTGCTGCTCTAATCTTGTATATCTGATGATCTGCTCCTCCAATTTGCTTGTCCAGGAAATAAGTTTATGCAGTTTAATAGCTGCAGTTCTTGAATTATATGTTGGTGCTGCTCTAATCTTTTATATCTGAATCAGTTGATCTGCTCCAATTTGCAGTTTCATAGCTGCAGTTTCAGATAATCTGATGATCTGCTCCAATTTGCTTGTCCAGGAAATAAGTTTATGCTCATAGCTGCAGTTCTTGGATTATGACTTATGAAGTTATGAGGTTTAATGCAGCCAATGGCGAGACATAAAGTGCAGCCATTGGCGAGGCATTCGTACTTTGGTATATCTATGATGCTAATTTATTTCACGTCTTTTTCTTCAAAGTTTTACTAACATATTAGATGAAAAAAAGGCAATGATGATGAGGGCTTGGGAATAATAGAACTGATACTACATGGCATCAATATATGATGCATAAATGAGCCATATCTGAGCCACAATTTAGGTTTTTTTTTCTCGTCTTTATTTTGTTTTCCAGGAAAAGCTAGGGTTTGATGATGATGGCAAGATAACTATCTGGAAGCCTGGAAATGTTGGTCAATTGCTCTGACTCCTGGAAATGTTGCTGAATCCTGGAAATGTTGTTTCAAAAAATTGTTGTTCAATTTATTATATTTGATTGGTTTCCTGGAAATTGGAATTCTGAGAAGATACACTGTGCATTTGTTGTTTCCAAAAATTGGAATTCTTGTTCAAAACTATGACAAAAACTGGAAATGTTCAATTTATTATATTGTATTGCTGAATCCTGGAAATTTTGCTGAATCCTGGTTGCTGAATCCTGGAAATGTTGTTCAATTTATTATATTGCATTGCTTTCCTGCATTTGCTGGCTTTAATATATTATACTGCAATTTCTGGAAATGTTATTGAATCCTGGAATTTACCCTTTAAGTGGGCCGGCCCATTGGGGCCCATACAACCGACCCGAACCGAAAACCGAAAAAATAAATTCGGTTCGGCTTCGATCGGTTTGTCATCATTCGGTTCGGTTCTCGGTTTACAGGAATAAGGTTATCGGTTTTGTCGGTTTTACTATTTTCGGTTCGGTTTGAACCGAACCGAACCGTTGCTCAGCCCTAGCTTACTTCTTCCAAATTTTAAAATCCGTCAAGGATTTTGAGTAATGTGGAAATTTATAACTAAAAGCAACCTAGAGTTACAACACAACTTAGACTATAATATTCAACAGTGTTATGGTTGAAGCGGCAACCTAGACGCTAGGCGGCCACTTCGCTTTTATCGTAGGCGGTAAAATAGGCTGCCAGCGGAAGTTTTGCGCATAGGTAGAGATGAGGCAGTGTAGGCGGAGGCGAGGCGGCTTAAGCAAACGCCTAGATGAAGGAATACCTTATTAGATATTTTGGTAAAGCAGTTTTGCAAGTATTATGGACCTATGGTTCACTTTTACAAGACTGAAACATCATAAATCATTGTTCTATAACTTAATCATGCATAAAGCACCTTTAAAATATGCATATTATAAAAAAAAGAAGCTATAAAATAGTAAAAATATTCAAAAAGTTTGTTAAGTGTTATATTAGAGCTATTAGTTAGTGGACTTTAGTCCCACATTGCTTAGAACAACAGGAGAGGGGCTAGCCTCTCCTATATATGTGTGTCTCTCAATATCAGCAAACTATCTATTATTCCACTTTACATGGTATCAGAATAATAACCCATCCATCCCTCCACAAAGAAAAAAAAAATCCTAACCCTAATCCACCGCCGTCCCACCCCTCCCCCCATCACGCTACTGCTGTTGCCCCTCCCCCCCCCCCCTCCCGCCTCTGCTGCCCCCCTGCTGCCGCTATTGCCACTGCCCCTCCGCTGCCCCCCTTCCCCGAAGACCCCACTCCTCCGACGACCCCCATTTTTCCGGCGACCCCTGCTGCCGCTGCTGCTGCTACAACCAGCACTGCTGCAACCGACGACCCCCCATCCCCCAACGTCCACTACCCGGCGACCTCTCCTCTGTCACGTCCCGCTCCCGCAGGAGCGTTTGTCATCGCTAAGGCGTGATGCCGCACGAGCCTAGATTGGGCTCGTGCAAGACGGGTTCCATAACGGCCGATTTCAGCGGCTGCAACAGGGTCGTCGCACAGAAGTCCCATGCAGAGACATTGAATAATAGCAGCGAAATTTGAAGCAAAATACAAGTTATTCAGAGAAGCTCTTTATTGATATTGAAACAAAGATTACAAAGGGCGCAAGGCCAAGATTATAAGTCACTCAAGCTCACTCTTCTCATATTACAAGTCACTCAGCTCTCTTTCATCTCTCAAATACAAGTCTTGAGCCAGCGGATGCTTCAGAAGGCGACGTCCACACATTATGTCCCGTATAAGTCTTGACTCCATGCGGCCGTACGTTTCGAATCGCCAAGGAACTCCGTACCTCGACGCATCCAAGCGAGCTCCACGCCACGAGCTTCTACCTGTGCCTGCACATGGAAACTATGTGGGTGTCAGTACTCAACTGTACTGGTGGAATGAGCTCCTCGTCCACCCATACAAAACCAACACGTTTGATTCACTTCGTGCAACATAGTCCCTTTATGATTGTCTTTCTACTCTTGCCTTAGGATTAGTTTTAGGACAGACGCCTTGGCCTATTCTGTGTCTCTTGACCACCCCGTGCTTGCACCAACAACGTTAACCTATCAAGTCGTGCTTGCCTTTTGGCATATAATCAGAGACGCAACTACGCGATGAGGCTCCATTTCCATGTGATCGTGCTAGGAATCCATCGTGCCGTGCCTAGCAACTCAGTGTGACTTAACCATATCGCCGCCTCGCGGCCCTTGCTACTTTGATCACCAACTAACCCAATCAAGACTTGTGAACTTAGTGTCATTCAACCAACTTTGCCTTGCGGCAGTTTTCTAACTTAAACTCAAAATAACTCAACCAACTTATGCAACTTATATGCCGACAACTCAAGACTCGATGCCACATCTCGTTCCGAAGCACGTTGCCTTCGTTGCAGCCAAATCTTAGGCCCAATATTTTGTGTTTCAACTATATACACACATATTCAACTCGGCTCCTTGATATACTACACTCAATACTCGACTCAATCCAAAGGCATACACGCAGATCGCCGCCCATGCTGACTCATCTATATGAACTAGTCACTAGCGCCCAGCGCTATAATGGACTCCTTTTGGGCTTTTGATTAGACGAACGATCCTTGCCAGTGCGAGTAGCTAGCTCCGCTGCAAGTCCCCGCTAACCCATGCGGTCATCCAGCACAGCTACGAATGTCTCCATCGCAACGATTCCCATGGGCCGCCTGGGTCGCCGTTCGAGAAATAGTTTTATTTTTCCTTGTACAAGTTGTCCAATGACCATGCAAGACTCGACTCAAACTGACGTCTCACACAGTCAATCTACTTCTAGTGTTACCATCTCTTTCAGGGCCAAGTTCAATACTTCTCACATCTGAGACCTTGTCTCGACAACCCAGTCGCGAGCATTCTTCTCTCTTGCCTCGACGACCCAGTCGCGAGCATTCTTTCTTGCCCTATCATTTCACTCAACTCAAGAACAACTATTTAAATCACTTTCCAAACTCAATTGATCAACCGTGGCCCGTGCTTTAAAACACTAAGTCCGTGCCATCGTGTCTTAAACCAACTTGAAACTCTATGTGACACCACCGCCCAAGTCATACTCTATATGACGGGCCTCACAATCGTAAGACTATATGGTTATACCCAGCCGTAGAACTCATAGGACAGTGCCTGCTACTACTCCTGATAGCTTAACGTAACTTGCCTAACTTACTTTGCAACAACTTGACTTTGAACAACCAAGTTATTTTAGGTGCCTAGACTTATGCCACAAGTCGTGCAATACAACTTAACCCGTCGGGCGAGTAGAAGCTATGCCACGCCTTGGGCGATGAGATCGTGCATGCTTTATGAAGCAGTTGTGCGGGTGACGCCTATGAATTTGGCTAACTCTTAGCTTTGCGGCGAATACCAACTTTCCTTCTCGTAATCCACGAGACGAAGGATCGAGTGTCATTTTCAAAGCACGTCGTGCACCAACTCTAAACCGACCGTTGGACCTTTCCATATTCTAACTCAATTCGACATGTCGGTACTATTCCCTTAGCTATGTGGATTCATCTTTTTTATTATCAAGCCTACTTGTGCAAGTTGAAAACATGTGATTTATTATGTGAAGGTTAAGATGAGGCAAGTTCACTGAAACTACCCTACCTGAGCGAGCGGTCGTCTTGACCCAGCGATGTCTCTGAGAAGCCGTTACAAGGCTATGTCCGAACGACGTTGGCATTCTGATTCCTCCGATTGACTGAGCGGGACGGGGCACTACATCCTCCCCCCCCCCCCCCCCGGCGCCCCCCTCCAAATGGGTGTAAACCTAATCCTAGCCGTCGCCCACTCCCCTACAAACCCTGATCTAGTTTCCAAAAAAAATTTGTTAGGATTCTCCGAGGGTAAACATTTTGTTGTTTGCTTGGAACCTCAGACTCTCAAACAATTGACTTGGAATTCTCAGAGGGTAAACATTTGGTTTATTTGCTTGGAAATATGACTCTCAAGGTTAAATTCAGGAATTTAACAAAGATCAAACATATGGTTGTTTTGTATGAATCTTTGTTTCTTTCCTTGATCTTCACATCAGGATCTAATATGGGTAACTTGGGTTATCTCTCTGTCTTGTCTTGTGTGATCCACATTCGCTGCTTTCTATGTGTGTGCCGGTTCTGGCTACGTTTATAGCGCATTGGCAGAGTTGATGTGATTATCTAGTTGGAAAGATCAAATCGACAATCGAATCAGGAATCCTGAAGGATGCCAGACACTAGACGAATAGTAGTGCCACAGACACTAGTGTCAAAAACGTAATAGCGGGACCAACAGGCACTAGCATGACGATTTTTTCAATTTGACTTGTCGATCGACGGTTGGAAGGACTAGAGGGCTACTCGACATGGAGAAAGAAGGTCGAAAAGACGCTTCGAGAAATACGGTTATCCAAACATCTGACTGACAACCCTCTAACAGAGAATAATCCTATATTTGAGCAATGGAAAACAGATGATAGTCGACTGTTTACAAAATTGATGAATTCAATGGAGCTATCGGTGGAAGACATGGTTCAAAATACGAACTCCTGAAGGAATTATGGGAGGTCCTGGCGGCTACATTTGATTGAAAATGCGATTTGTCTCGTATCTATAACTCGCTCGCGCTAATCAAGGCGACAAATCTCATGAGGACTCCAGGCTTTTAAGGCTATGTCTGATGAGATCGACCGCGTATTACCTCTTACGACGGATATTAATGAAGTAAGGTCTCAACGTGAGCAGCTTCATGTCATGGCTTATCTTGTATTTTTACGGCCTAATGCGGACTCTGCTCGCTGTCAGATTATTGTTGGATCTGAAGTTTCGTTTTTGCTGGAAGCACACTATCGTGTCCGTCGGGCAGCAAATGTCGTTGAGACTACTCCGGGTGATACTCTTGTCGATCAATCTGCTCTTGGTGCTGCTCGTACAGAATTTCGTGGTGGTCATGGTGGCTGAAATTCTGGTCGTGATGGAGGACGTGTCAATGGCGGTCATGGTGGAGGAAGTCCGTGCACATGCTTTAATTATGGTTAGCTTGGCCTTTCTACTAGCAATGCACTAAATCATATGCTGCTAATATCATAACTGATGCTCCCAATAATGGTCTCCGATCTGTTTAGATGACTTCAGACTCATATACATAGTTCCTTGATTTTCAGGCTCAACGTCGTTGTGAAGCTTCCACGTCTGGATCCACAGCCGAATACTCAGTAGCATTCATAGTAAAGCCAAAGCATTAGATAATTGACTCTGGTGCGTTTGCTTACATGACTAGTGACGCAGGTATGATACATAATTATGTCCCTGTCCGTCATGTTTTTGGTATTACTGTTGCCAATGGAGGTTTTCTGACATTCCGAGGACGTGGAAGTGACAGTCTTTCTTCTGGACTGTTGCCCAATTTTATATTGCTTACACTTGGGAACCCGTTCAGTTTAATTTTAATTAGTTAAATTACTCGTGAACTGCATTGCTCGATAGTATTTTTTCCTGATGGTTGTATTTTTTAGGACCTAAAAACTGGAAAGACAATCGATAAGAGGCACGTGACTGGAGACTTGTACCTGTTTAACGTACCTTCTTCTATTGTCTTTGTCGGCATGAAACTCGATCCTTTCGAGTTACATTGTCAATTAGGCCATCCATCAATCCAAGCTCTCCAAAAAATGTACCCTTCTTTAGATATCCCAGCTTCCTTTAATTGTGAGTCGTGTAGTTCGACTAAGCATCATCGAGTTTTCTATCCGGTGAGTCACAATAAAACTGCATCCGCTCCTTTCGAGTTGGTGCATTCTGATGTATGGGGATCGACCTTGTCCGGTTGAATCAATAATTGGTTTTAAGTACTTTATTACATTTGTTGATGATTACTCACGTGTCACTTTTATTTATCTGATGAAAAATTATTCCGAATTATTTAACATTTGGTGCAATTTTTATGTCAAAATAAAAATATAATTTGGTGTTCCAATTAAATTTTTTTCGAATGACAATGGTCGTGAGTATTTATCTCATGAATTCGATAGTCATCTGGCCCGCAATGACATTATCAACCAAACTTCTTGTCCATACACACCACAATAGAAGGTGTGGCTGAGCGCAAGAATCGCCATCTCTTGGAAACAGCACGTGCTCTTATGTTTCAAGCACGTACTCCCAAGATATTTTGGTTAGATGCGGTTCTTATCGCTTGTTATCTTATTAACCACATGGCATCGTCAGTTTTCAATGGTAATACTCCATTTTCTAGGCTATATCCCGGACGAGAGCCATTTTCTCTACCTCTCAGAATTTTTGATTGCTTATGCTATGTTTAGGATACCCAATCGACTCTTTCTAAATTAGAGCCTAAGGCAATACAATATATTTTTCTTGGATATCCTAAAGATCAGAAAGGGTATCGGTGTTATTCTCCTGTCATGAAAATATATTTTTTACCCAGTATATTACCTTTGTTGAAACTGAATCTCCTCTACTTTCACAAACAATGGATCCAATTCCCCATGTTTATCCAGAAGCAAATTTCTTGCTATTTTCTGATCAAGCACAACAGCCCCTCCCCCCCCCCCCCCCCCCCCCGTACGGGAGCCCCCCTTACCGAGTAAGTCACCCGGTCCGATGGTCCACATACACCGATTCAGTCAGTGTCGATGTCACCAGCACAAACATCGCCACAGATGCCTACAAAGTCATCCTTCTATGGCTCTACTGATTCGCCACTGCCTATTCCACTAGCAGCTCCGCATATTCCACTAGCAGACCCCCACTTCTCCACTGACAGTTCGTACTCGTCGTGCATGTCATGATCATCCCTTGTATATTGACAACTACAAAGGACTTACAATTTATACTCAGTCTTTGGTGGCTACTATTAATGGGATTCAGATTCCCAAAAATGCTGAAGAGGGTCTCAAATATCCCGATTAGCGTGCTGCTATATACGAAGAGATAAAAGCTCTCTGGAAGAATTATACTTGGGACTTAGTTGATTTACCTCCCAGTAAACAGGCAGTAGGTTGCAAATGGATTTTTCACTATCAAGGTAAAACAAGATGGGTCTCTTAATTGCCTAAAGGCTCGTCTAGTGGCCAAAGGATATTTTTTCAGACCTATGGTGAGGACTATTTTGAGACCTTCTTTCCAATTGCCAAAATGACATCTGTTCGTGTACTATTGGCCTAGGCGGTTTGCTATATGACTGGCTATTGCTTCAGCTGGATATCAAAAATGCTTTCCTCTACAGGGATCTTGATGAAGAAGTATATGTGATGCAACCTCCCGGATCATTGCAAGGGAGGGTAAAGTATGCCACTATGGTAAAAAAAATAATCACCTCTTGCGTGGTTTGGTCGATTTATATATATGGTTACTCAGTTTAATTTGTGTCAATCAAAGAAGGATCATTCGGTATTCTACCGACAAATATCAGCTGGAAAGATACTACTTGGTGTCTATGTTGATATTGTAATCACTGGAGACAACAGCCATGGTATTGCAGGCCTCAAGAAGTTTATGGGAGAATAATTTTAAACCAAGAATATGGGATCCTTGAACTATTTCTTGGGCATTGAGGTCACACGAAGTAAGCGGGACATTGTAATATCCCAGAGAAAGTATGTGGTGGACATACTAACTGATACAGGCATGATGCAAGCCAAGAGAGAAACCTCACCTATGGATCCAGGGGCAAAGTTACTTCTAGACGAAGGGATCCTAATGGCCAATCCAGATCAGTATCGTCGAGTAGTTGAAAAGCTCAACTACTTGGCAGTCATGACTCATTCGAATATTTATTTCGCAGTGAGTGTTACAAGTAGATTTATGGCTTCTCCAAGAGTTCCATATTGGCCGACAATTATCAGAATTCTTTGTTATCTAGTCAAGGATTCCGAAAAAGAAATTCGGATGGAGAATCATGGACACACTCGTATTGAGTGTTTTACTGATGTTGACTGGGGAGAAAGCCTGACAAATAGACGATCTACATCTGGCTACTCAATTTTTATTGGCAGAGATCTAGTGTTATGGAAGAGCAAGAAACAAAGTGTGATAGCACGCTCAAGCTCAGAAGCAGAATGTTGAGCCATTGCTTATGGTACATCAGAGGTATTATATATGACGCATCTTTTATAATAATTGGAAGAAGATGCAGGATCTCAAGCTGCAGATCTATGGTGTGATAATAATATGTTATCCATATTGCCACCAATCCCGTATTTCATGAAAGGACGAAGTATATTGAAATTGATATCCACTTTATTCTTGATGAGTATACAAAGGGAGTGATAAAATTTTAACATGTGATGACCGACGACCAGATATCTGATATCTTCACAAAGCCTCTTTTGGGTCCTCAGGTTCAATCTCTATGTAACAAGCTGGGCATGATTGATATCTATGCACCAGCTTGAGGGAGGGTATTAAGTGTTATATTAGAACTATTAGTTAGTCAGCTTTAGTCCCACGTTGCTTAGAACAATAAGAGAGGGGCTAGCCTCTCCTATATATGTGTCGCTCAATATCAACGACTATCTATTATTCTGTAACCCCATTCTCTAGTTATTTTAATCCTTGAATATTTTCCCTCCAAACTTTTAAATCCTTAAATTTGAATTACCAAGTTTGTTATAACTAACTTAGTGGTCCCCACCCATTTTTTCAAATTTCTAACAGATTTTTTATCAGATCCTGCAAATAGTGAAAAGGAAAGGGGGGGCTTCTAAAATTTGGCCTTAAGCAGGAGGGGCTATTTGTAATTTGTCTTGAGCGGGGGGGGGGGGGGGGGGGGGCTAAGTGCAAAAATGCACTTTTATCTATATATGAGTAAATGAGAACAGTTCTCATTCACCTCTCCCTCCAGAATTGAAATAACACTCTGATCGATCCCCCTCCCTGAGCGCGACGTCGACGGCGGTCTCCTCACGATCGACGACCCCGCAGCGCAGCACCGTCTCAACATAGTCTCCGACGATCGCTAGTAAGCCAAGTTTGAACAATCCGGTACTTCTTCTCATTTAAATTTTGATTTCGATCATCTTGTATTCATTCTTCCATCTCGTGTTGATCCGATCAACCAATCAAACTTCAGATCGGGAAGGTTGGATCCAGAGACTGCGAAGGATTTAAAGATCATTCTACTTTTCGATCAATCGGAACTCCGATGAGTATTTTTAATCCAAGTTCAGTTCGAGATGACCGTTATTCTTAATTCGAAATTTTGCCAATGATCTCGAATAGGAATTGTTCGATCAAATCTGGATTATCGGAGCCGTTTAATCATCATCATTGAAGAATTGTTTGACTGATTGATTGCTCTGGAAGAGTGGATCGAGAGTTGGTTTGATCGGTTAGGTGTTCTTCGTTACGATTCAGATGATGAAGACTGGTGAGTAACAGATTCCTATCTCGATTTGATCTGGACAATTCCCTACGTATTGATGGATCGATTTATTGATTGAATCTTTCTTTTCTATTTTATTTTTTGATAGGTCAGATTGGAGGAGTTATTCGATTTTAGTAGTGATTGTTTGCGATAGAGAATCGAAGTGTGAGTAATTAGACGATGGAATTTTTGATCTTCTAAAATTTTCTCGAAGAGGAATTTCAAACTTCTTTGATCTCCTCTGTTTCTTATGTTGATCAAAACCTATTTTTTGAAATGCCTGTGCAGAGTTCTGATTCACTTTTGGAACTGTGTTTACTTCATGGGGATGTGTCTACTTTTCGAATCATGTTCGACACATCGTATTTCAACTCAGGTACTATTCTGACCTCTTCTGTTGTGAATACGCCATGAGTTCTTGATTTAGTTTAGTCATGGTCGGAATATAGGGTGTCTGGTTGTGTCCGGCTATTGCTGAGTCCAAGTTATGGTCGTGTCCAGCCTTAGGAGTTCGTGACCAATCTCTGTTCTACTTTGCGTAGTGTTTAATATTAGCAAGTTGCATATAATGGGAAGAAGGGTCAGGGAATAGAAATTATTCAGTGAAGCTCGTGTGCATGTGCAGTTGTGTCGTACATGTGTCCAGATCTTGGCTGTATCCTGGTTGTGTGTCCAACAGGGTTGCTAGCTGGTATCCAAGTGGGGGTCGTGTTCAGGAAGAGTTGTGGAGAACTTTGAAATTTTATAGCTGTTGTGTTTAAATTCTTGTTGTGTATTGGCTAATAGCAGTAAGTTAAGTGCTATGGGGAGTTCCTCTATTTACTTGCTGAACCCATGGAGTACTTTGTAGTCATTTTTGGAAATTATGTGGGTGCACTGATCGTTTGCTGATGGTAATAGTTGATGTGTGGCTTAGCAATTGTAAGGAACTGGCTTAGGTTGTTGGCTTAGAATGACAGTTAGGTTACTTGCATTTTTGGAACTAATATGCCAGGTTGTATTGTTCTGTCAATTAGAATTTGTATTGATAATATGAGATTGAGCTAAGAGTTTAGATAAAGCTTATTCGATCAATGAACTGAACTACACTGCTAATTGGGAATATTATTCCTATTACTATTTTAGAATTTCAAATGATTAAGTCTTCGGATTATACTAATTAAAAGTTGCTGCTTTTCGAGCCATGGTGTTAGAAAGGAATAGTAGCTTCTGAACTTTAGTATAGATAATTTGAAAGTGGTATTTCTATATAAAAAGGTAGACAATAGCTCCATAAATAACTTTTAAATGTGTAGATTCCTATATTTAATAGAACTTAATCCATTAGTATATCACTTTATTTTTGACATGGATAAGTTACAAGACAAATAAGCTAGAGCTCATTTAGATATTAACTCACTTGTACTTAATAAACCAAGAGGACATCCAGCTCCACTGATTACCTGTACCCTCCCAGAGCAAGGCAAGTACTTTTCTACGGTCGTGTGCATTTACATGTCTTGTACCTTTCTTGTGACACGTCATGGCACGATATCTTGTACCCCTGTATTTTCTGTTCTTGTACTTACTTGTGTCGGGTGGGGAAATACACTAGCTATGTGACCAAACCTCGGTTACCATATTCATGTAGATAGCTTAGGCCTCGCATCGTGCACGCGGGTCCTAAGCCGTACCGATATTCATGTACTCCTGTACATGCTCCTGTACTCGCCTTAGCCGGTCACATAGGCTAGTTGTATTTCAAACATGGTGCACTTGTCATGTCTTGTACTTCAGATTCATGATTATATTCCTGTACTTTAGTTCCTATACTTTACTTCATGTACTTTCATTCCTGTACCTTTCATGTTCATTTTCCTGTATTTCATATTCATATTTCCTGTACTCATTTCCATATCATGTTCTTGTTCATTACCTAGAACTGTACTTTGCTCCGCTCCTGACTCGGATATATTGCAGGTGAGATGGAGGCTTTGTGTGATACCTATTATGGCCAAGAGCTAGTAGATGCAGTAGAGCCAGCTGGTGTTGCTCTAGACTTAGAAGTTGAGGAAGCCTAGCACTTTACCTTAGCAGTTATATTTTCTTGTATTTTGAGATTATTAGACTTTACTTTCATTTGCTGGAATGTAATAATTCTGAGACATGTACTTTGATTCTGGGATACGTTTATAGATGCTGTGATTTGTACTTATTCCTTTTTATCTGGTTAGATTTTCCTAGATTGGTACAGCTTACTTCATCGTGTCTAACGATGAAGACTGGACGTGTCCGACTCGTGTCCGACTCGTGTTCGATTATTCGGGAGCGGGTCGTGACATATTCCACTTTACATGTATCAAGTGCCTAGGCGACCTACGTGGTAGGTGGACCCTCTCCGTCATGCACCCGCCTACCCCCGTTTAGAACATTGATATTCAAAAAACTTTGTTGTTAAAGCTGGATTTGGGTTGACAACTTTAACATAATCTCGAGGGAAACAACTATGATATTTAAAAAGTAAATTTATGTATCACTAGTAATAGTTATTAAAAGAGGTATCAACGTGATGTCATCTCTCTTGTTAAATGAAATGCTTCGTTTGGATTCCTTTAGAAGATAAATAACGGAACCTTCATAACTGAATCGTTAACTTTTGTTGGATAATTCAACGCTCAGATACAGCTGTTGGATATCCCGGTTGCTCTGATATCACTTTATTGAAATGGTAGTAGACCAACTAGCTAGAAGGAAAAAAAAAACTTGGAGAGAGAGAAAATGTAGATAGAATATTTTGGTGGAATAGAAGATTGATAGTAGAAAAAGCTTTACAATAGCTCTTTCTTCCCTTCCACACTCTCGACCACGATCACAACATATTTTAACTTTTTTGGTTGGAGAACTTACACCAAAGTATCTTGCTTCTTTCCTTTTCCTTTATAGGGTTGTAGTGAGCCCCTTGAGTTGCTTAATTATCATAGACCCAAGCCTTTGGCTTCTTCCATAGTTACAACACTATGTTGAAATTATGGGAGAAAAGAGCAAAGTATTTTCTCCATCACTTAGGTATTAGTCATGCTCCTACAATCCTTTTTGATTGATAACGACGACTAAAACTCTAGCGAAGTAGTCAGAAAAAATTTCAGACTTTCGTATGCAAAGTTTTAGATTGACCTTTTAAAGTTTGGAGACATACCTTCATCACCTTCTTCTCTCCTTTGCAAGAAATTTGAAGTTTCTTCCATAAATCTTTGAGGTTGTTTCACTTGAAATCAACTCGAACGCGTCATCATCCACTACTTGGTAGATAAGGAAGGGTGCTTTCTTGTCTCTCTTTCTTGCGAATCTCACATCTCCTTTTGAGATTGATATAATAAAGCTTCATGTTGTAGCTCAACATACTTTTTTTTTGATATCCTTCCATGCAACTTTTGTTTCTAGCAAAGCCTTCATCTTTATGCTCGAAATTGCCTAGTTATTCTTGTTGAGGATGAGAACTTGGAAGGGAGCCATCTCGCTAGCCATCTTCGACCTCGAGGACCGTCTTGTTCTGATATCATTGTTGGATATCCAAATGATCTCATGATACCACTTTCTTGGATATCCCAATTGCTCTAGTACCACTTTGTTGGAATGGTGGTAGGCCAAGTAGCTAGGAGGAACAAACTTGGAAAGAGAATATGTTGTTGAAAGAAGCTTTAAAATAACATTGGTATTTGCAGTGATTGTTGTATTTCAAAGTGAGGGTATAGCACCCTTATTTATAGAACTCTTGGAAGAGTCTACACAATTAGAATATAGTTATTGTACTATACTACTCTTTTACAAATATAATATTAAGAGCTCTCTAAATAATAGAATTTAATATTACCAAGAGAATTCTAGAGATGCAACCTCCTAAATTTTGGACTAAGCTTCACAAAAGGCCCAAAGACAAACACAAGCCCAATGGGTAGACAACCAACTAGACATGTGGGCTCAAAATCAAGTTTATTTTCAATAACTTTAGCCTTTTGAAGTTTTGCATTTCGGTGTCCATTAAGTGGACTTCTTTTTTTGTTGATTGAAAAATGAAAATTGCATGCTATATCATCAGTAAATTGTAATTGTGAATTCAAAGAATGAAGAATGTTATTTGCATTAAAGCAAGGGCGGAGCCAGAATTTTGGTTTACCCCGAGCTGTAGTTAAAATGTCCTAAAAAAATTTAACACAAACATTATTACCCCGGGTTAACGTAAAATGATAACCAAGTTCTTTAAATGTAATATGTATATCTTGAGTTCTCGACCCTTTGGATCCTAGTATATCTTGAGTTCTTGACCCCTTGGAGACATTTCCGACATAACTTGGAGTTTATAACACTGTGTAATCTTGGATACTAAAACTGATCATTCTTTGTAAGATACTCCTATATGTGACAAAGAGGCTATATAATTAAAATAGATCTATAATTTCTCTAGAATTGCTCTATAATTGAATTGGTTATATTCATGTTGCTGCAATGCTTATCCCCTTCACTTGCTATCTGCAGTTGAGGTATCTGCAGTTACTTTTTCAAATTTTCCATGAAGGATTCCCAATATGATATTACCTTGCCCTTCACTTGTGTTCAAAGCAACAGCAGATACTTTTATGCACTAATGTGTCCTTGTCGTTATATTCATGTTGCTGCAACCGGGAAAAACAACAAGAGGCTCAAATCCTATGATCTTGACCATCTTAATACTTATCTAACATCCTGAACCAAGTAATCCCTAATTCAGGATACTCAGCTCAATGGAGTCTCTTCCCTCACTTCACATCAAATAAACTCCAATCTCCAACAAAACTATAACAATAACATGCATATTAACTATTAAGGATGTGCCTTCTATTCTAGAAATGGTCTTAGCAATTTATCATCATCTAGTCAAGAAAATATAACTTCAAATTCATTGTAACATTTCATCAAACACTTATCGGGCTTGTAAAAATACAGGAAGTTGAAGATGAAGAAATGGAAGAAAAATTTATTGCAACATTTCATCAAACAACTTAAAATTTATTGTAAAATTTCATCAAACACTAAATTCATCTAGATGACAAGCAATATACCTATGACATAACAGAGAACCTTGTTCTTTGGTGGCCTTGAGCGTGCTTGTCTCGTCCACGGACTTGCCATAAACAGAGTTATAGAGGGAATCCCTTGCCGTTTGGGTCTTGATCCCATCATCGTCACCGTGACCGTGAGAGTAACGTCAGACGTGGGTAGACACAGATTTATGGCAGATATGACTGAGCGTTCAGGTGAAGCGGCACACCTGTCATGGGGCTACGCACGGACAGGTAAGCAGCAAAAGTTGTCGCGTACTTGGTACCAGACTGGAGACTCCATTCAGTGGGAGATTGAGCTTTACCCATACGATATGGACCATATTAAAAAAATTGATTGGCTAGGTGACTGGAGCCTACCCCTGTCAACCAATAGATTCGGCCTTGCGTTACAGATTAGTATGTGCACCAAATAGATGAATAAGAGCATCTCCAACCCTATTGTCATGTTTTGTGTTGTGAATCCTAGGTGGCATGAGGCACAAGACAATGTCTTGTATAGGTGGCAATGTTATATTCACAAATGACAATGGGTTTAAAAAGTCATCTCCAATGCAAAAGTATTGAGAAGACAATACAAATATTTTTTTACAACTTCCAAGACAACTTTTACTCTTCTACTTCTTTTTTATAAATATTTTTATTCACAAATGATGATGTGGACATAAAGACATTGTGAAGTGCATTGTCTAGATCTAGACAACCAACTTCACATTGTCTTTGCCATGTCATTGCCATGTCAACTCCACACTTTATTTCACATTTGCATTGGAGAAGTACTTTTGAAAAAAATGGTTGTCATTCCTATGTGGCAACCATTTTTTTCAAACTCACAATAGGGTTGGAGATGCTCTAAGGTTTTTTTGTCAATTGGCATGCTTCAACGTTCATATTAATTTCCCCTTAGCTGCATATATCAAATCACATGGATAGAAAGAAAGATACCCTCCCACAATTGACTTCTGAGGTTGAAGTAAAATGTCCTTTATTTCTATAGCTGCCTTGACTAGATTTGGGGCACCAATCTCATAGAGGGATGATGCCAATAGATGATGTTGTTTTTGGCCTTTAGCACTAGAAACGTAGTCCCACATTGCCTAGGCAAAATGGTTGGCATCTCTTTATATAGCTTTGCATGTTGAGAGATACACATGTGGTTGTAAAGAGGCACATGGGTGCCATGTGGAGGTATTTTTCTAGTGGGATGAAGGCTAACTCAACAATTAAGCATTAATGCTTTTTGTCATGCTCTTGAAATTTATTCCATTGGAGCTAAGCCTCGTAGGGACTTAGCGACTCGGACTCGGACTCGGGTTCATGGGCTCATGAGGCATAATATAGCGTTTTGTTGGCGCACTTTGCACTTAGCACGTCAGCATCGTCGCTAGGTGCATAATGCGTTCGTGCTGCTGTTCATGCGCCAGTTCGTACTGTAGTTCATGCTGTCATTCGTGCGCCAGTTCGCACGATGAATTAGCGTGTACTTGGTGCACAGTGTGTGCAGCACGCGCTATGTGTATTTGGCACAATGTGCACATTTGGCACGATATGTGCGTTTGGTACGTTTGGCACAGTTAGCGCAATTAGCACAGATGGCGCACGTTGTGCGCCAATTGGTGCAGTCGTGTCTGTGCACGATTTGAATGGTTATGAAACGTTTGGGAATAGTTTTTCCCACGTCCCGAATGCTTTTCTTACTGGATGGTTACTATGCACGCCAATATAAGTCCCTCTCTTCTCTCAGACGATCAGTTCATTCCATATAATTTCCTTATGAAACTCATAAGAGCAAAGAAGAGAGGAACAACGCCATTTCGCATCATCCAAGGAGTCTTTGCGCTATCCGAGGAGTCAGAAGAGCAGAGTGTTCCAAAGTTCTTCTCCAAACTTGCTGGTTCCTGGAAGCTGTTCATGTGGGAAGAATCTAGCTTTGAGCTCCGGTGATCCGTCACCCCAGAAGGACTCCATTCTGTTCATTTCTTCTTATGTTCATTTTTTCTCCACTTCTAACTCGTTCTAAATGAGATCTTCTCTGATCAAATCAGAAAAGTTTTTGTGGAGTTTCGTCACTGCTCTTCTTCAAAGTGTTACATTTGATTTCGTTTCTCAGAATCTCCCGGGATCTCTTTTGCGCACATTCCTCGAAGTGTTGCGCTAAATTCAATTTTTCATCTTAAAATCACACACCGGGAATAAACATCTCAAAGCTATATTTACAAGATGGAAAACTCTCGTGCTGCTCTTATCAATTCCAACTATAACAAGTTAGAGAAATTCGAAGGAGAACACTACCAAATCTGGAAGAGAAATGTTAATTTTAATCTTCAACTTGCAGAAGTCGACCACGTACTAACTGAGGAAGAACAAAAAGTTCCAAAAACTGGGTCTGCAGTCGCAGTTACTGCTGCTACTACCAAACAGACCAAATGGAGAAGGAAAATAGCCTCTGTAGGCTTCTAATCCTTAATGCTATGGAAGACTCCCTGGCAGAATCTTAATCTAAGAAGACCATTGCCAGAGAGATATGGAAGTCTCTGGAGAAATTATATGCAGATGACAAGAACAGGCGCAAGGTATTTATCGTCAAGAAATATCATAAATGGCTTTTTGAAGACGATAAGACGATGCTGCCTCAGGTGAAGGAATTCCTGAAGCTGCATCAAAAATTGGAAGATGAGGGTATGCCCCTCAATGAAAAGTTTGTTGTTGGAGGGATCGTCTCCAAGCTCCCCATGGGATGGAGCAAGTTCTATGCGAACATGCATAGAAAGAAATTGGAGATCAGTCTGAAAGATCTCCTACAAGAAATTTATGTTGAGGACCAGATGAGGGCTCAACTGAAGGTGGACGCTTTGTCCAACCATATGGCTAACGCCAATATGGTCCACACGAACGAATCTAAGAAAAAATAGGTGGCTTCCCATAACAAGAAGAAGGACCTCAATAATCTGGAAGTGAAAGAGACTTCTTTCAAGCAATAAAAGCCAAAGTCCAAAGTGACTTGCTTCAACTGTGGCAAGAAGGGCCACCACAAGAGTGAATGCAAATCCAAGTCCAAGCAATCAGAGTAAGGTGAGCCTAGTAAGATTTTCATGGTTACTAACGTAATTGCTATGATTGCTCAGGTCACTACTGTAGGGGTAGACTTTGACTGGTGCGTAGACACTGGTGCGACCTGCCATGTCTGCTCCAGCAAAGAATGGTTCACCACATACACACTAACTTCTAAAGTTGTTATGGTGGCGAACCATGCATAAGCTAAAGTACAAGGGATCAGGATGGTGGTGTTAAAGCTGACTTCAGGGAAGTCTCTGACGCTTCAAGACGTGAAGCATGTTCCTGCTATCGCAAAGAACCTGATCTCTGGAGGCCTACTCTATAACGCAGGCCTAAGGATGGACATCAATGCTGGCCAGATGGTGATGTCCATAAAAGGAACATACTTCTGGAAAGCATTTTATACCGAAGGAATGTTTAAACTTCAGGTTGTAAATCAGTCTCATAAAATTAATGCAATCGCTCATTCTGATTATACTCTTGAGTTGTGGCAAAATAGACTATGACATCTTCATTATAAATGAATAAACAAAATATCTAGTCTAGGACTTATCTCTAAATGTTAGGGTAAGGTAGAGAAATGTGAAGTATGTGCTCAAACGAAGATCACAAGGAAACCCTTTCATCAAGTTAATCGAAGCACGGATCTTCTGGAGTTAGTACACTTTGATATCTGTGACTTTAAACAATACTCTACAAAAGCCGAGATGAAGTATTTTATAACCTTCATCGATGACTTCTCAAAATACGCATTCATCTACTTGCTGAAGTCTAAAGACAAAGCATTCGAAAAGTTCAAAGAGTTCAGGGCCGAGGCTGAACGGCAAACTGGACAATAACTCAAGAGAATAAGAAGTGATCGAGGCAGAGAGTATCGGTCTCATGAATTCGCATCATTCTGCAAGGAACATGGGATTATCAACGAGACTACTGCTCCATATTCTCTTCAATCTAACGAAGTAGCAGAAAGGAAGAATAGAACGTTGACAGAAATGATAAACTTAATGTTGTTGACTACGGTCTTCCAAAATGCTACTGGAGAGAAGCTATATTGATGACCACTTTTATTCTGTATAGAGTGCCGCATGCAACTTCGGACATCACTCCTCATGAACGTTGGTTCAAAGTCAGACCTAACTTGAATGTTATTCTAGTGTGGGGGTCTCTGCCATATTAAAGCTCTAGATCTGGCAATTTAAAAGCTCGGGACAAGGACTACAAAGACGATCTTCTTGGGATATACCGAGAAGAGTGATGTTCGGAGATTTCATGATACATAATCTAATCATATCATTGAATTTTGCGACGCAGAATATTTTAAAAACAAATTTGCAAGGCACAAGAATATTATTCTTACGGACATTCCGGAGAATAATGAGGGTGCGCAGGAAAATGAAATTTCTAATGAAAACGTAGTCCAAGAAGAAATTGTTGTTGCAGAAATAACTGTTGAACCAGAACTCGCTGAGCCGTCAACAAAGCAAGTGAGGAGATTGAAGAACTTCGGAGATGAGTTTGTCACCTATCATGTGGAAGCAGATTCGCTTACATATGATGAGACGATGAAGACCAGAGACGCTATTTTTTAGAAAGAGGCGGTAAATAATGAAATTGATTCAATCACCTCTAATAACACTTGGGTGTTGGTTGATCTTCCTAAAGGAGCGCAACCCATCAGATGCAAATGGATCTTCAAGAAGAAGATGAAAGTAGATGGAACTATTGACAAGTTCAAGGCTAGGCTAGTAGCCAAGGGATTTTCTTAGAAGTAGGAGATCGACTATTTTGACACTTATGCTCCAGTAGCCCGAATGACCACCATCAGAATGTTAATATCTCTCGCAGTAATACATAAGTTGGTGATACATCAGATGGATGTAAAAATAGTTTTTTTTGAATGGCGAGCTGACCGAAGAGATTTACCTACAATAGCCGGAGGAATTTGTCATCAAGGCTCTTGATGACAAAGTCTGCAAGTTGGTGAAATCCTTGTACGGTCTTAAATAGGCTCCTAAAATACGGCATAAGAAGTTTGACAAGGTCATAAGGTCAAATGGCTACAGGGTCAGCGAGACAGACAAGTGTGTTTATACGAAGTTTGCTGATGGAAGAGGTTTAATCGTTTGTCTGTACGTGGACGACATGTTGATCCTAGGTACGAATATGGACTGTCATGGAGATAAAGAAGTTCATCTCGACCAAGTTCAGTATGAAGGACTTGGGGAAAGCTGATGTCATCTTAGGCATCAAGATCATCTGGACGAAAACTGGACTACCGCTATCACAGTCTCATTATATTGAGAAGATGTTCACACGCTACAGGTATCAGGATCTTTCGGTGATCGATACGCCAGGTGTGATCTGAAGTTGAGGCCTAATTCGAGAGAAAGCATTAGGCAGCTGGAGTATGTAAGCGTCATCAGAAGTTTGATGTATGCTACTACTGCTACTAGGCCTAACATAGCTTTCGCCATAGGAATGATGAGTCGATTCACGAGCAACCCAGACGTTGAGCATTGAAAAGCTATGAAATGGGTAATAAGATATCTCAAAAAGACTCAGACATATACACTACACTACAGCAGAATTCACAGGTAGTAGAAGGCTTCAGTGATGCAAGCTGGTGCTCAGAGGTGGTGAGTGAGAGACCCACAGGTGGATTCATTTTCACAATGGGTGGAGCTGCTATATCGTAGAAGTCGAAGAAGCAGACCATGCTCTTCCGTTCCTCCATGGAATCTAAATTCTTTGTACTAGATTCTGCAACAAAAAAGCAGAATGGCTTTGGGAGCTCATGTATGATCTTCTAGTAGTTGGGGCACAAATACCGGCGATACTGATATACTACAACAACCAGGCGACTACGACGGTGGCATAAAATGACCTCTTTAATGGAAAGAAAAGAACTGTACAGTTAGAGTACCGGGCAGTGCACGATCTCATCAAGAGAGGTGTCATTGTAGTGATTAATGTTCAGAGTCAGGATAACCTGGCGGATCCGTTCCCAATGGGCCTCAAGCGCCAGCTGGTCGAAGACACAACTTATAAAATGGGTTTGAAGACGTTCTGATATTTTGTTGTTATAATCCTACAATAAAGTTTTATGCTATTAGTTCAAAAAAAATCTACTAGGCATCTAACTTTTGGTTCAAGGGAGGACCACTAAATGAAAAAATATCGGGAACATTGGATACATGTCCTCTGTGGCATGGAAAGGATACGGACCTACAACCACAGTTGTCTACTACATATTTTCTGTGGAGAATAGATCCTGTGATGAGGATGGCTTAAACACCTTAATGAGTTCTCAGGCAGAGTGAATACCTGTTGTGCTTTACAGGAAGCACGGTAGCACAGCACTACAAGGAGTGTAACTCCATGCTACAGTGGGGTGACTCTACCATGTAGTTCCCAGGTAGGGGTAATGCCTTAGCTTTGCGAGCCAAGTCACACCAGCATAGCACCACAAATATCCAGGTAGCCTAATGTTGTATGATAAAATTAAAGAGTTGTAAACAGCACTACAAAGGAGACGATGTCCTCATGTTATAGTGGCATGACACCACGAAGAGATACCCAGGTAAGGGTAAAGCCTCGGCCTCGTAAGACATGTCGTTGTGGCATAACACCGCAAGGAAGCGCAAGGCTTCATGCTGGGTAGTTTAGCACTATAGAGAGGCTTGTGACCTCATGCTACAGTAGTATGATACTACGATGAGGTTCCCAGGTAGGGATAATGCTTCAGTTTTAAGCCATGTCATAGCGGCGAAGCACCGCAAGGAAGTGCAAGACTTCATGTCATTTTTCTTTAATAAAGAACTCACCTAGAGTGTATGGATAGAGATATCAGGCAGTCTCTTGAGGGTAAATTTGTAGACGCCCAAAATACATACACCGAAACAAGGCTGGCACAGGACCTTTAATGTGCAGCCAGAAGCACATGTGACTACATTATGTGAGTGGAAAGAATTACAACTATGGTGCAGAATTCAAGGCTTAGTCCACTATTGTATCACGCTTTTGTTTAACCCACGCGGGAAGATTCAAGTTGTCAGCGATATTTATCCTAATGCATGATGGACAGTCACTGTGGGGAATACCCAAACCCATATAAAGAGATATGTAGGGGATTGTTGTTGTTTTTGGCCTTTAGCACTAGAAACATAGTCCCACATTGCCTAGGCCAAATGGTTGGTATCTCTTTATATAGCTTTGCTTGTTGCGAGATGCACGTGTGGTTGTAGAGAGGCACATAGGTGCCATGTGGGAGTATTTTTCAAGTGGAAAGAAGACTAACTCAATAATTAAGCATTAATGTTTTTTTGTCATGCTCTTGGAGTTTATTTCATTTGAGCTAAGCCCCGTAGGGGCTTAGTGACTCGGACTCGGACTCGGACTCATGGGCTCAAGAGGCTAAATATGGCATTTTGCTGGCGCACTTTGTACTTAGCACATCAGTATCGTCACTAAGTGTATAGTGCGCTTATGTTGCACTTGTTGCGCGAGCCTCTGTGCTGCCGTTTGTGCTGCCTTTCGTGAGCTAGTTCGTACTGTAGTTCGTGTTGTCGTTCGCGCGCCAGTTCGTGTGATCAGTTGGCACGCAGTGCATGTAGCACCCGATGTGCGCGTTTGGCGCAGTGTGTACGTTTGGTGTATTTGGCACAATTAGCACAATTAGCGCAGATAGCGCGTGTTATGTGCCAATTGACGCAGTCATGTCTGTGCACGATTTGAACGGTTATGAAACATTCTGAAATGATTTTTTCCACGTCGCAAACGCTTTGCATACTGGGCGGTTACTGCGCACGCCTATTTAAGTCTCTCTATTCTCTCTCAGATGATCAGTTTTTTCTATATAATTTTCTTACGAAATTTACAAGAGCAGAGAAGAGAGGAACAGTGCCATTTCGTATCATCCGAGGAGTCTTCGCGCTATCCGAGGAGTCAGAAGAGAAGAGTCTTCTAAAGTTTTTCTCCGAACTTGCTGGTTCTTGGAAGCTGTTCATGTGGGGGCAAATCTAGCTTTGAGCTCCGGTGATCCGTCACCCCAGCAAGACTCCATTCTGTTAATTTATTCTTCCATTCATTTCTTTTCTACTTTTAACTCGTTCTAAATGAGATCTTCTCTGAGCTAATCAGAAATATTTTCATGGAGTTTCGTCGCTGCTGCTACGAATCATTTGTGCCTTCTTCAAAGTATTGTATTTGACTTCGTTTCTCAGAATCCTCCAGGATCTCTTTTATGTATGTAACGCCTCAGTCCCAAAATACGTAGGACTAGAGGTACATAAACATGCCAGCCGTATAATAAATGTACGTAAGCTGTAAAATGCAGTAAAACCATGTCAACTAATCTCATCCACAAAATAAAAGGAATATGATATCATAAAATCAACTTTTGAATTGTTATTTATACAAGTCGTTGGACGGAGACAAATCCACTACCAACAATTTTAAATAGAAAAAAGATAAATACAAATGGAAGAATTTGTAAAAGTAGCAGAAGACGATCCAAGAGCAGTCATCTTCGAAGGAATAGAGAAGATCATGGCCTTGGCTAGGACACCTGTAAAAAGTTAAGAATACACACCTGGAGAAATCATCAGGTCCTCAGAGGAACGTAACAAGATACAGAAAGAACATGCCATAAACTGAATATAAAAGTAATAAATCAAATCGGATCATAACTGTTGGCCCATTGGTCATATAGTCAAACTGATTTTAATAATTGATCAAACTTTGTCTGGATATATGAAGCTAGTCAGGATATCTCGGACTCTTGGACATGATCAAGAATGGCTATCTACTCAGTTCAAGACCGAAGCAATGTTTGCCTGTTCGAGTCTGTATTTCTTTGAGCAATGTATTTTTCATTTTATTGAGTCTAGGAATACGTTGTACACCGAGTCGTACTGGCAAATAGGCTATTCTAAAATGATTTTAAAATGTTTTTAAAATGTCCTTAGTTTTGAAAAACATTCGTATTAACAAAAGCTTCAAAAAGGTTTTCAAAAAGGTTTTCAAAAATCCCCAAAAACTAATTTTAAAAACCTAACCTAACCCTGACAGAACTCGGCCAGAGTTCGGCCAGTGTTCGGTTAGTAGCCGTTTTGATTTTTGAATTCTCTGGAACTTGGTCCTCCTGTAGTTGCGAATTTGACCGAGATTTCCTCATCGAGTTCTGCCCGAATTCTGCCAGAATTCTGTCTTTGGAATTCCTATAAATAGAGAAAGATTTCGATCATTTCAACTCACTCATTCACTTTCAATCTTCTCTCTATCTAAAGCTTTCAGTCTTCCAAAGAGTTTTCTTGAGCTTTAAATTTCAGATCCCAAGCCAATTACAATCCTCTAGTCGATTTGCCAGTACGGTACGGTCTAGAAGTTTCAGAGTGATTGTAATCAGAGGCTTGATAGAAGATTCAACTCTTCACAATTGAAGTTGGACGAGTTCTTCGTATCAAAGCTCGCGTTGTAGAAGTTGCAAGGACTTCGTAAGAAAACTTACGGTTTTGCCAATAGTGGATTCAACTGGTAGCAAGAGTTCTACCGACTGGATTAGTCCTCAACAGAGGGAAACCAGTATACATCGCTGTCTTTGCGTTTGCTTTCTTATCTCTGCCTTTACATTACTTAGTTGTGATTATTATTCTGTGATCTTGCTGCTAACATTTTTTAATTAGCGTTATTCCGCTGCCAACTCTATTCACCCCTCCTCTAGAGTATTGTGCTTTACTATTTCGTTCCTACAATTGGTATCAGAGCGGGTGTTACAGGTAAAGCAAGGTAACATTGCAATTATTTATTTATTTAACTAATTGTTATATAGATCACAGCACAACACATGGCAACTGTAAAATTCACAAGTGAAGGCCAGGCCACAAACAGACCTCCACTGTTTGATGGTACGAACTATACCTATTGGAAAATACGGATGAGTTTCTTCTTGAAATCTCTTGACTTTGATTTATGGTCTATTGTTATTGATGGCTATCAAAAGCCACCTCGTATAAATGTTGATGGAGTTCTAGTTAAAAAACCCCATAACAGATATACAGAGGAGGAAAAGAAAAAGGCCAGTCTTGACGCACGTGCTATTAACGCTTTATTTTGTGCTTTAGACAGAACTGAATTTAATAGGGTGTCTATCTGCACAATGGCTAATGAAGTATGGAAGCTTCTTGAAGTCACACATGAAGGCACGACTTAAGTCAAAGAATCAAAGTTCAGCAGACTTATTCAAGAGTATGAGGTGTTCAAGATGAAGCCCAACGAAACAGTTACTCAGATGTTCGAAAGATTCTTGGATATTATAAATCCTTTGTCCTTCCTAGGCAAAGAGTACAGTAACCATGAAAAGATTCGCAAACTCCTGCGAGCACTTACCAATAACTGGATTCCAAATGCTACTGCGATCATTGAAGGGAACGACCTCACAACTATGTCCCTCGAAGTACTCATGGGTAAGCTACTCACTCATGAACTGGAGCTACAAGATTTTGAAGAGCCTGCACCAAAGGAGAAGACGATCGCTTTCAAGGCTTAGCACAGAAAAGCTGCTAAAGGTGATTCAGACAGCAATGAATCTGATGCTGAAGATCAAGCACTCATAGCAAGAAAATTCAAAAGATTCATGAAATATGAGAAGAAAGCCAAAAAAAACAATAGCAGCAACAACTGGTATCAAGATGATGCTGTCTGCTATGGCTGCAAGAAGAAGGGACACATGAAGAAGGATTGTCCTACAAACTCATCATCAAGCAAGAAGAGCAATAGGTATGAAAAAGGGAACCTGAAGAGGTCAACATCTCGGAGATATACCAACACTAGCATATGGCATGAAAGTGAAGCCAGCGACTCAGAAGATGAACAATCAGAAGACGCTGCAAACGTATGCTTTATGGCATCCGATCAGGTACCTACTGAACCTGTAGTTGATACATATGATGACTTCACCTTTGAGCAATTAGGAGATGCCTTCAGTGAACTGATAAGTGATTATAAGAAACTGCGTAGCAAATATCAGACCTCTAAGAAGGTACTCAAAGAGTACAAAGGAGAAATAAGAAGACTTACCGACCTACTAGCTGAGGTTAGAAATAATGTTAGTGAGTCTGGTGAGCTTTTCTCTATTAAGCTCTTATTACACGAGACTACCAAGTCATCTGAAGAGAAAGACAAGGTTATTGACCAACTGAAAGAAGAACTTTCTAAAGAGAAGAAAAGTCTTCAAAGTGCACAAATCAGAATGGAAACACTCACTTCTGATTATACTAAGTTGTATGACACTTCCAAAAGATTGAAAATTAGGTTAGGAAAACAACCTGAGACTGCTGCTTACTACCCTAACACGTGTCACTTACCGAAAAATCGAAACATTCCCAAGCCAAATACTGTAAGACCTAATCCTATCAAACCTTTACCCCAAAAGGTTAAGCTCAAACAAGATTATAGGTATGCTTTCTTCTATACTAGAAAACCTAAACCTACCAACCGTACACATCACTCAGCTTTCAACACTAAACATGCACAATGTCATTATTGTGGCCTCATTGGTCATATTTCATCTGCATGTAGAATCAGAAAGCTTGTTAATTTAAATATTTATGCTTGGATACCAAAGGCTAATATTTCAGGACCCTACAAGAAATGGGTACCAAAAGTTTCATCTACAAACTGTTTTGTAGGTGGAACACCTTTCACATGCTAAAAGCAAATGGATCCTCGACAGCGGTTGTTCACGACATATGACCGGTGACGCTACACTATTTGCAACACTTTCGAAAAAAAAGGAGGAAGGTTATGTCTCCTTCGGTAACAACTTGAAAGGGTATATCATTGGTATCGGTGATGTTGGTAAGTCTCCCTATCCTATGATTAAGGATGTCTGTCTGGTTACCGAGTTGAAACATAATCTACTCAGCGTAAGTCATCTATCTGATCATGGTTATGGCATCAACTTTGGCAAAGACAAATGTACTATAGTTGATAGCTCAGCTGGTAGTACTATCTTTGAAGGTATCAGGGAAGACAACATATATGTTTTCTATTTGTTGGAAGAAACTAACATTTCAGGTAGATGCTTAATGGCTAAAAGTGATGAGAGTCATCTGTGGCATATGAGACTCGGTCACGCAAATATGGACACAATCTCAAGATTATCCACAAAGAAGCTAGTACGCGGTTTACCGGATATAACATTCAAGAAGGATTCGGTATGCAGCCAATGTGAAAAGAACAAAGCTACCAGATCCACATTCAAGTCAGTAAACGCAGTATGTACTACTAGACCTCTATAATTGCTACATATGGACTTATTTGGTCCTAGCAGAGTTGCTAGCCTCGGAGGTAAGCTATATGCTTTTGTAATTATAGATGATTACTCTAGATACACGTGGGTATACTTCTTGACACGCAAGAATGATGCATTATCTGAATTTATTGCCTTTTGCAAGAAAGTACAGAATGAAAAAGGTTACATGATCATTCGTATTAGAAGCGATCATGGTGGCGAATTCGAGAATGCAGAGTTTGAGCAATTTTGTGACACACACGGTTTTGTACACGAGTTCTCCTGCCCTAGGACTCCACAACAAATGGAGTTATGGAACGTAAGAACAGAACTCTATCCGAAATGGCCAGAGTAATGTTAAACCAGTTTAGTCTACCCAAATATTTCTGGGCTGAAGCTGTCAATACAGCTTGTTTTGTTCTCAATAGAGTTCTAATTCGACCCAAATCGAAGAAGACTCCATTTGAGTTATGGTTTGATAGAATTCCATCTGTTTTATATTTTAGAATTTTTGGTTGTAAATGCTTTATTCTTAATACAAAAGACCATTTGGAAAAGTTTGACGAAAAGGCCGATAAAGGTATATTTTTAGGTTATGCGGCCAAGAGCAAAGGATACAGAGTCTTCAACAAACGAACCATGATCATCGAAGAGTCAATCAACGTCACTTTTGATGAACTGAATCAAATGACTATCGATGACAATGACGAAGATCCAACTGTACCAAGCTCAACAACAGCTGATTCTCAACCAAGCTCGGCACTAGCTGATCCTCCTAGAGAAGATCCAGGAACCAGCTACCTTCAGAGTCTGCCGAAACGATTAAAATTTACGGCTGATAATCCAAAAGATTTGGTAATTGGTGATATTACCAAAGGTGTAAGTACTCGTACATCCAGTAGAGATATTGTTTCTAGTATTGCATTCATTTCACAGCTAGAACCCAAAACTATTGATGAAGCATGTAGTGATAGTTTTTGAATAGATGCTATGCAAGAGGAATTAAACCAATTTGAACGAAATCAAGTTTGGGAACTTGTTCCCAAGCCTATTTATCATCCGGTCATTGGCACCCGTTGGGTATTCCGAAATAAACTGAATGAGAATGGTTTAGTGACTCGTAATAAGGCTCGACTCGTAGCTCAAGGATACAATCAGGAAGAAGGTATCGACTACGATGAGACTTATGCCCCAGTTGCGAGATTAGAATCCATTCGCATGTTATGTGCATTTGCATGTTTTTATAATTTTAAATTATTTCAAATGGATGTCAAGAGTACATTTTTAAATGATTTTATAAAAGAAGAAGTTTTTGTAGCACAACCTCCAGGTTTCACAGATTTTAAAAATCCTGATCATGTTTTCAAGTTGAAGAAAGCTTTATACGGTCTGAAACAAGCCCCTCGTGCTTGGTATGATCGTCTAAGCTCTTTCCTACTTGACAACGGTTTTTCAAAAGGCAAGGTTGACACTACACTTTTTATTAAGTCTTTTAATGGCAAGCTTCTCTTAATACAAGTCTATGTTGATGATATTATATTTGGATCTACTGATGAATCTCTGTGTCAAGAATTTTTTAAGTGTATGCAGAATGAGTTTGAGATGAGCATGATGGGAGAGCTGAAATTCTTTCTCGGACTGTAAATCAAACAAACTGACAATGGGACGTTCATAAATCAAGCCAAGTACACAAAAGATTTGCTAAAGAAGTTTGATCTGGATAATGTCAAACCAATTGGCACTCCGATGGCAACTTCAACAAAGCTTGATATTGATGAACAAGGCAAGCCGGTCGACACACGTAAGTATCGAGGTATGATCGATAGTTTACTTTATTTAACTGCTAGTCGTCCAGATATTATGTTTAGTGTTTGCCTGTGTGCACGTTTTCAAGCTAATCCAAAGGAATCACATCTGTGCGCAGTTAAGCGTATCTTTCGATACCTTAAGGGCACTTCTTCTGTTGGCTTATGGTATCCCAAAACTAAGTCCTTTGACCTTATTGGTTACTCGGATGCAGATTTTGCTGGATGTAAAGTTGATAGAAAAAGTACCAGCGGCACATGTCATTTCTTAGGCAAGGCTTTAGTCTCATGGTTTAGTAAAAAACAAAATTCTGTAGCCCTATCAACATCAGAGGCTGAGTATATCGCCGCAGGACGTTGTTGTGCTCAGATTTTGTGGATGAAACAAACCTTAGAAGACTATGATTTATTTTATACACATATTCCCATTTTTTGTGATAACACGAGCACTATTAATTTGACTAAGAATCCAGTATGTCATTCTCGTACTAAGTATATCGAGATCCGACATCATTTTCTTAGAAATCATCATCAAAATGGAGATATTGACCTTGTGTACATAGATACTGAGAATCAATTAGCTGACATTTTCACAAAACCTCTAGCAGAAGATCGTTTCAATTATTTACGTCGAGAATTAGGAATTTTGGACATCAATAATGTTAATTGATTTTATTTTATGATTTTATTTCAATATGCAAAAACTGTGTTAGAGACAAGCCAATAAAGAGTCTGTCTGTCACCACAACTACGGTTGAAGCGAAGCGGTACTTAAGAGTTTTCCGGTGAACCTCCGCCAGCTGGGACAGTACTCCTACAGCTAATCTGAAACAGTCGCTATGTAACAAAATTTAATTTATAAAATAACATTAATTATATTATTTTAATATCAAAATTACTAATCTTTGAATTAAATATTTGAAATGAGCCAATGAAAAAGAAAGTATTTTAAACCAACCCCAGGCGAATTCGGCCAGACTTCGGACCGAATTCGGCCAGACTTCGGACCGAATTCGGCCCGAGTTCGGTTGAAGGTATCAGGTTATATAACCAGAACCCGAGAGCCTTTCTTCTTCATTGCTTCTAAACTTCATCAAAACAGCAACAGCAGCCGCGCGAGAGCAACCCTAACCCTAGTTCTTCACCGCCCCTTCTCTTCCAATCCAAGTGGTGAAATCAATCCAAACTTTGGATTCGTGCGGAGATCGTTGTTCTCTACAACATATTCGAATTTCGGGAGGTATAACTCCTTATTTCCCCTCCTTTCAATTTCGTACTATTTAATTTTATTGTATAAATGGCACCTAAGGGATTTAACCCCTTCAAGAGGAAGAAGACAACCAACCCAAGTGAGGAAGGTTCATCTTCGAATCCACCCACGGATTCTCTCTTTTCGCCAGTCTAATCTAGCGATGGCGCGTTCGACGGGTTTTACTTTCAAACCCTAGATCAAGCCCTACTGTGGTATGGAGACTTCTCCATGAGATCCATATGCACAGGCGCTCCCATCAAGTGGACTGTGTTTCCAGAACACCGCCCTTTCTTTGAGGCATTAGGGTTACAATATTTTGTTAAACTTTGTTTCCTAGTAGCAACTAATGCCATTAGACTGTTCTACTGCAATATCATATTAAACACATTTGACGTAAGTACGTGTGTTGGAGGATTAGATATTAATTTCAATGATGTTGTCTTAGCGAAAATCCTTGGTATTCCCAACGAAGGTGAACCGCTTGTTGATATCACTGAATTTGATTTTCCCGACGGTACGACACTTACTAGTTTTAAAGCGGAACTCTGTGCACCTGATCGAGTTCACTCTAGAAAGTTCAAGGCAAACAACTTGAACTTGTTTAATTATGAATTACATCGTATCATTTACTCCACTATCCTTCCTAAGTCTACTTCAAAGGATGGTGTCACGTCTCTTGAATTATCTGCTATGTATCACATTCTTAAGGGGATTCCATTTTCTTCCCCTAAGACCATTATCCAGATGATGGGACGTTGTCGTGCAAGAGATAGAAATCTCTCTTATGCGATGATTCTTCCACGCATCTTTCAGCATTTCGACATTGATTTATCAACTTGTACTCAAGACCCTGAGCCCAAGTTTCTGAAGTTATCTCGTCGCAGTATGACTGCTGCTGCTCCTCCTACTGCTCCTGCTACTGCTCCACCTCCTCCACCTACTCAGCAGTATGCTATGACATTTGAGGGCATACACCAGCACCTTTCGGATTTACACGTCTCGATGACGGATATGGCTTGCGAGCGTGAGTTCCGCGACGTCACTCGTTATCAGGCGATTGCAAATTCTTTAGCTGATCTTCGATTTGCCCAGACTGGATATTCTGCCGGTTCCATTCCTAGAGATCCAGCTTTCTCTGGTTACCGCTGTGAGGATGAGGATGTTCATGCCTACTTTCAGCCCGGTAACGCATATGATTGGTACCGTTCTGACCGTGCTCCTCCTCGAGACTATGTCGATGAGTTTTACACTGGTGTCCCTCCTCATCCTTCTGGCGCTGGTACCTCTGCAGCTGGTCCTTCTGGACATGCCGGTCATGCTGATGATGATGATGATGATGAGGATATGTGATATGTTATCTGATGTTTGAGACTTAGATATTATCTACTGTATACTTGGAAATGCTCCGATATTCCAAGTTTTTCTATCTTTTTAGACTTTATTATCAGTATTTTTTTTGAGAACTTGTACTGGATATTTTTTTTATCTCTTGGACATCATTTCATCTTTATGGATTTTATAGTTTATCTTTCACGTCAGTTTACTTATTTATTTAGCATCTTTATCTGCTTCTTTATTATAAACTGCCTGTGAAATAATTCTATATTTTATTATTAACTGCCTGAGACAAATACATGCCTGTGATGTTATTTTTACTCTCTACCATCTGTCATAATTTGTTTTATGATTATTTTCTTGTGTTTCTTCACTGTTTGTTACTTATGCATTGATTGCGGGGGAGTTTTTCTCTTTTGCAATTATTTTGCTAAGTGACAACGGGGGAGAAAAATAAAGATCTAACATTCTTTTGAGAAAATACAGGACATGAACAATTTTTTATTTTATTTCAAGCTTAAATGTTATATCATTCATAGTTTGTCAATTATCAAAATGGGGAAGATTGTTGGCCCATTGGTCATATGGTCAAACTGATTTTAATAATTGATCAAACTCTGTCTGGATATATGAAGCTTGTCAGGATATCTCGGACTCTTGGACATGATCAAGAATGGCTATCTACTCAGTTCAAGACCGAAGCAATGTTTGCCTGTTCGAGTCTGTATTTCTTTGAGCAATGTATTTTTCATTTTATTGAGTTTAGGAATACGTTGTACACCGAGTCGTACTGGCAAATAGGCTATTTCAAAATGATTTCAAAATGTTTTTAAAATGTTCTTAGTTTTGAAAAACATTCGTATTAACAAAAGCTTCAAAAAGGTTTTCAAAAAGGTTTTCAAAAATCCCCAAAAACTAATTTTAAAAACCTAACCTAACCCTGACAGAACTCGGCCAGAGTTCGGCCAGAGTTCGGTTAGTAGCCGTTTTGATTTTTGAATTCTCTGGAACTTGGTCCTCCTGCAGTTGCGGATTTGACCGAGATTTCCTCATCGAGTTCTGCCCGAATTCTGCCCGAATTCTGCCAGAATTCTGTCTTTGGAATTCCTATAAATAGAGAAGGATTTCGATCATTTCAACTCACTCATTCACTTTCAATCTTCTCTCTATCTAAAGCTTTCAGTCTTCCAAAGAGTTTTCTTGAGCTTTAAATTTCAGATCCCAAGCCAATTACAATCCTCTAGTCGATTTGCCAGTGCGGTACGGTCTAGAAGTTTCAGAGTGATTGTAATCAGAGGCTTGATAGAAGATTCAACTCTTCACAATTGAAGTTGGACGAGTTCTTCGTATCAAAGCTCGCGTTGTAGAGGTTGCAAGGACTTCGTAAGAAAACTTGCGGTTTTGCCGATAGTGGATTCAACTGGTAGCAAGAGTTCTACCGACTGGATTAGTCCTCAACAGAGGAAAACCAGTATACATCGCTGTCTTTGCATTTGCTTTCTTATCTCTGCCTTTACATTACGTAGTTGTGATTATTATTCTGTGATCTTGCTGCTAACATTTTTTAATTAGCATTATTCCGCTGCCAACTCTATTCACCCTCCTAGAGTATTGTGCTTTACTATTTCGTTCCTACAATAACATGGTCCAATACTTCACCCTCAAATTAGTGTACCACCCCTCCAACCAAACAAGGACAGAAAATGGTACCCTAACACACGATGAAGTATCTTTCCATGCAATGAATCTAATATGGTATCCGGACCACAACAAGGTTCAATACCTTCTCATCGGAGTAGTGAGCCACAGTGCACCTTCCTCGAAGTGTTACGCTAAATTCAGTTTTTTATATTAAAATTACACCCCGGAAATAACAATCTCAAAGCTAGATTTACAAGATGAAAAACTCTTATGCTGCTCTCATCAATTCCAACTTTAGCAAGTTAGAGAAATTCGATGGAAAATACTACCAAATCTGGAAGAGGAAGGTTAGCCTTAATCTTCAACTTGCAGAAGTCGACCACGTGCTAACTGAGGAAGAACCTAAGGTTCCAGAAACTGGCTCTGCAGCCGTAGTTACTGCTGCTACTACCAAATAGACTAAATAGAAAAGGAAAAATAGCCTCTGTAGGCTTCTAATCCTTAATGCTATGGAAGACTCCCTGGAAGAATCTTACTCTAAGAAGACCATTGCTAGAGAGATATGGGAGTCTTTGGAGAAATTATATGAAGATGACAAGAACATGAACAAGATATTTATCATCAAAAAAAATATCATAAATGGCTTTTTGAAGACGAGAAGACGATGCGGCCTCAGGTGAAGGAATTTCTGAAGCTGCGTCAAAAATTGGAAGATGAAGGGATGTCCCACAATGACAAGTTCATTATTGGAGGGATCGTCTTCAAGATTCCTACAGGATGGAGCAAGTTCCATACGAACATGCATAAGAAGAAACTGGAGATCAGTCTGGAAGATCTCATACAAAAAATTAATGTTGAGGACTAGATGAGGGCTCAACTGAAGGTGGACGCTTTGTCTAAACAGATGGCTAACGCCAATTTGGTCCACACGAAAGAATCCAAGGAAAAGTAGGTGGTTTCCCACAACAAGAAGAAGGACCTTAATAATCTGAAAGTGAAGGGAACTTCTTTTAAGCAACAAAAGCCAAAGTCCAAAGTGACTTGCTTCAATTGTGGCAAGAAGGACCACTACAAGAGTGAATGCAAATCCAAGCCCAAGCAATCAGAGAAAGGTGAGCATAGCAAGGTTTTCATGGTTACTAATGCAATTGCTATAATTGCTCAGGTCACTGCGGTGGGGGCAGACTCTGACTGGTAGGTAGACACTGGTACCATCTGCCATGTCTACTCAAGCAAGAAATAGTTTACCACATACACACCAACTTCTGAAGTTGTTATGGTGGCGAACCAAACATAAGCTGAAGTGCAAGGGATCGGGACGGTGGTGTTGAAGCTGACTTCAGGAAAGTTTCTGATGCTTCAAGACGTGAAGCATGTTCCTGCTATCGCGAAGAACCTGATCTCTGGAGGCCTACGATCTGTAACGTATGCCTGAGGATGGACATCAATGCTGGCCAGATGGTGATGTCCATAAAAGGAATATACTTCGAGAAAGTATTTTATACCAAAGGAATGTTTAAACTTCAGCTTGTGAATTAGTCTCATGAAATTAATGCAATCGCTCATTCTGATTATACTCTTGAGTTGTGGCATATAGACTATGACATGTTTATTGTAAAAAAAATAAACAAAACATCTAGTCTAGGACTTATCTCCAAATGTGCGGGTAAGGTAGAGAAATGTGAAGTATGTGCTCAAATGAAGAACACAAGAAAACTCTTTCATCGGGTTAATCAAAGCACAGATCGTCTGGAGTTAGTACACTATGATATCTGTGACTTCAAATAATTCTCTATATAAGTCAGGATGAAGTATTTCATAACCTTCATCGATGACTTCTCAAAATACACATTCGTCTACTTGCTGAAGTCTAAAGACGAAGCGTTTGAGAAGTTCAAAGAGTTCAGGGCCGAGGCTGAACGACAAACTGGACAGCAACTCAAGAGAATAAGAAGTGATCGAGGCAGAGAGTATCGGTCTCATGAATTCGCATCATTCTGTAAGGAACATGGGATCATCAACGAGACTACTGCTCCGTATTCTCCTCAATCTAACGAAGTAGCAGAAAGAAAGAATAGAACGTTGACAGAAATGATAAACTTAATGTTGTTGACTACGGTCTTCCAAAATGCTACTTGAGAGAAGCCGTATTGATGACCACTTTTATTCTGTTGATGATGGCTCCTTCCATACCCTTGTCGAACGATACCAGAAAAAATGCCTTCCTCCATATCGGAGAGTGTCATGACCCCTTACCATCTATTCATGTTGATACCCATGTCAGTCATTTAAACTGCGAGCTTGTCTATTATTCGCAATCGCCTTAGGAAAGGGTTAATGTTTGTTGTGCTGTGGGCAAACTCAGCAAGCAAGGTATCCCTTCAAGAAAAGTATCATAATGCCATGAAGTCGTGTTTTCAATGTATGCCATAGGTTCAACGATTGTTTTGCTCTCATGGGTTGATTACTTGACACATTTAATTGTCGATTGGTTGAGATTATTGAGTGTTTTTTATTGCATTATAAACTGTATACTTTGTCAATAATTATAAGTGGCCGGCTCACAAATTTGCCCAAAATATTTGAACGAATTTTTACACAAAGGGATGAACTTTGTCGTATTTACGCAAAAAGAAATCAGTTTGAAAAAAATTACGAAGGAGAGGAAGGGACGACATCAGTAATGACATCCAAAAAAATTAAACCAAAGGACTCAACCCGACAACATTAGTGATGGTGCCAAGCTAGTGCCCCCCCCCCACTCGGTGACATTAGTGATGGCACCTGGGTGGGGCGTCATCATTGATGTTGTCCCACTTCAAACCTCCTCCCCCCTCCTGGTGCCATTCCAAATGTCACCCACCCCAAAAATTTGACTCCGACGCTAATCCAAATGTCGCCCGCCCAAAGATCCAATAATATTGTACTACAACCCAAATTTCGTTCATTGCGTATTATTTTGATAAATTTATCCGGAAAAGGAAACATAATGAACAATGTATGCTGCAGCATTAAAGATACTTAAGGGAGTTATTAGACAACATATACACACCAAAATCATGAGCTCGACCACCTTTGAACGAAGGAAAAAATAACAACAACAATAACAGCTTCATGCAAGAATAAAATGTGAACTTTCTCGGTTTTCCAAATTGTTAACAAATCATAAATACATGACAAGAAATATAGTGGAACGACATCACTAATGTCACTTGACCACCTTTGAAATAAGAATTTTTTTTTTAAATAGATGAAGCGGATGACATTTGGAATGGCGCCGCGGGGGAGTGGGGGGGTGAATTGGGACGACATCAGTGACGGTGCCTGGTGTTGGAGTGGGTGGGGTTCCCAACCTATGTGGAGAAGACCCCGGAGTGCGACGAGCGCCGTCCGATGTCGGAGAAGCTCGGGAAGTAGGCGACGGAGTTGCTGCTGTTGCTGCTGGAGCTGCTGGAAGCAGGGGATCCGAGTTCGGGCCAAACTCGGTCCCATGGCGAGTTCGGGCCGAACTCGGTCTGGCCGTTCCAGGGTTTGGCCAGTAGGTGCTGGTTGCCCCACACAGAGTTCTGGCCGAACTTTGTGTCGTCGGGGGCTGAAGCGATTTTCAGGATGAGTTTTCATCATTGGATCTAATCCAACGGTCCAGGTTGGTTGCGGGATTAGGAAGATATATTGAGTTTTCTCAACCCTAATTTATTATCGTATTATCGCATTGGACAACACAAGTTTGAGAGAGAGAAGGAGGCAAGAGTGCCATTGCAACTTCGGAGAAGAAGGCGGAGGATTGAAGGTCGTTTTCGAAGGAGATCGTGTTTCGGGTAATCTCTACTCGTCGTTCTCGCTCTTCGTAGCCTTGTAATCATTGTTCTTATCTCTGAGTGTTGTGGGGAGCCGATTTGGATCGGGAGGAGTTTTTAGAGGGTGTAATTCTTCTATTCTATTAGTGGAGGCTTCTCAGGGTTGGACTCCGATCGTCCCGTGGTTTTTTTCGCAAGGGTTTCCACGTCAAAAATTCTCTGTGTCTACGTGATTGTTTTTGTGTGGCTATTTTTGGGTTCGTGCGTTGTATTGCTCGGTCCTCTCGTAGGTACTCTCCGGTTTGGGGATAGGTTTCCGCGTTTCTTTCCCAACAGAGTGGTATCAGAGCTTTGGGTTCAAAGGGTATCAGGAGTTGACAGAGGAACCAAAGAGGAGAGATGGACGCGAAGCCGGTGCGCATGGTGAACCTTAATGGCACAAACTATCATTATTGGCGGAGCAAGATGAAGGATTTGCTATTTGTCAAGAAGCTGCATCTACCCGTATTTGCATCCGAGAGGCCCAGTGATAAATCCGAGGAGGACTGGAAATTCGAGCATATACAGGTGTGCGGATACATACGGCAGTTTGTTGATGAGAACGTGTACAACCACGTTGCCAATATTGAGCACGCGAAGACGTTGTGGGATAAGCAGGAATCCTTGTATGCGAAGAAGATCGGGGTAAACAAGTTGTTCCTGATCCGAACGATGATGGGTCTGCGGTACAAGGATGGGACGTCTATTACGGATCACTTGAGTGATTTCCAGGGCGTGGTTGACCAGCTATCTTCTATGGGAGTCAATTTCGACGACGAAGTTCAGGGACTGTGGCTGCTGTGTACATTGCCAGACTGGTGGGAGACCGTACGAGTATCTATGATCGCTTCTGCTCCAGAGGGCGTGGTCAGTCTGGAGTTTGCCAAGAGCGGGGTGTTGAATGAAGAGATGCGGAGACGTTCTCAGGGCACTTCATCCACATCCCATCACTCAGAGGCACTTGTTTCAGAGAGCCGCGGAAGGGGCAAAAGCAGGGGTCTAGGTGGTGGCAGAGACAAGAGCAGGGGGAAGTCCAAGGGTCGTTACGAGGACTCAGAGTGTTACCATTGCGGTAAGAAGGGCCATATCAAGCGGAATTGTTTCGCTTGGAAGAGAGAGAAGAAGGACGACAAGGGGAAGCAAGAAGAGAACACTACAGCGGCGGCCTCGGTGCATGGAGGCGATGTGATCGTCGTAGGTGATGAGGTCATTACTAACCTCGCCTGCGATGACAATTCTTGGCTGGTGGACTCAGGGGCTTCAGCACATGTATCTCACAATAGGGCACTGTTTGCCACTTACACGACAGGCGACTGTGGCGTGTTGAAGATGGGCAACGGAGATGTGTCGAAGGCGGTTGCCGTTGGAGATGTGCATTTGAGAAGACGGGTGCGGTTCTTGTTCTCAAGGATGTTCGTCATGTCCCTGATATCCGTTTCAACCTGGTGTCGGTTGGAAGGTTGGATGACGAGGGATTCTTCAGTCTCTTCGGGAACAGTCAGTGGAAGCTTTCCAGAGGTTCGATCGTGATTGCCAGAGGAAGCAAGAAGTCCGGTCTCTACTATATGGAGGAAAGCGCAGAGGGGGCACAGGAGGTGAACGCAGTCAGTGATGCGTCTACCGAGTTGTGGCACAGGCGGCTCGGCCATATCAGCGAGATGGGGATGAGCTACTTGGTGAACAGGAAAGTGATTCCGGGGCTCAAGTCAACAAAGTTGGAGAAATGCACGCACTGTTTAGCTGGGAAGCAAAATAGGGTGTCTTTCCAAAGTCACCCAAGTTCGAGGAAGCCGGCGTTGCTCGAGTTGATTCACTCGGATGTCTGCGGTCCTATGAAGATAAAATCTCTTGGTGGTGCTTCTTACTTTGTGACTTTTATTGATGACTGTTCCAGGAAGGTTTGGGTCTATGCCTTAAAGACCAAGGATCAGGTGCTGCCTACTTTCAAGGAGTTTCAGGCCTCTGTTGAAAGGAGACGGGCAAGAAGTTGTTGTGTGTTCGGTCCGACAATGGCGACGAATACATCGGTCCCTTTGATACGTATTGCAGAGAGCATGGGATACGACACCAGAAGACTCCGCCAAAGACACCTCAGCTCAATGGTGTAGCGGAGCGCATGAACAGGACACTGATGGAGAGGGTGCGGTGTTTGCTGTCAGAAGCAAACTTGCCGGGCAGTTATTGGGGCGTTTGGTTGGGGTTCCCAACCTATGTGGAGAAGACCCCGGAGTGGGTGGGGTTCCCAACCTATGTGGAGAAGACCCCGGAGTGGGTGGGGTTCCCAACCTATGTGGAGAAGACCCCGGAGTGCGACGAGCGCCGTCCGATGTCGGAGAAGCTCGGGAAGTAGGCGACGGAGTTGCTGCTGTTGCTGCTGGAGCTGCTGGAAGCAGGGGATCCGAGTTCGGGCCGAACTCGGTCCCATGGCGAGTTCGGGCCGAACTCGGTCTGGCCGTTCCAGGGTTTGGCCAGTAGGTGCTGGTTGCCCCACACAGAGTTCTGGCCGAACTCTGTGTCGTCGGGGGCTGAAGCGATTTTCAGGATGAGTTTTCATCATTGTGTCTAATCCAACGGTCCAGGTTGGTTGCGGGATTAGGGAGATATATTGAGTTTTCTCAACCCTAATTCATTATCGTATTATCGCATTGGACAACACAAGTTTGAGAGAGAGAAGGAGGCAAGAGTGCCATTGCAACTTCGGAGAAGAAGGCGGAGGATTGAAGGTCGTTTTCGAAGGAGATCGTGTTTCGGGTAATCTCTACTCGTCGTTCTCGCTCTTCGTAGCCTTGTAATCATTGTTCTTATCTCTGAGTGTGGTGGGGATCCGATTTGGATCGGGAGGAGTTTGTAGAGGGTGTAATTCTTCTATTCCATTAGTGGAGGCTTCTCAGGGTTGGACTCCGATCGTCCCGTGGTTTTTCCCGCAAGGGTTTCCACGTCAAAAATTCTCTGTGTCTGCGTGATTGTTTTTGTGTGGCTATTTTTGGGTTCGTGCGTTGTATTGCTCGGTCCTCTCGCAGGTACTCTCCGGTTTGGGGAAAGGTTTCCGCGTTTCTTTCCCAACACCTGGGTGGGGTGCCATCACTAATGTCGCCGAGTGGGGTGGGTGGGTTGGGGGGGGGGGGGGGGGGAGGGCACTAGCTTGGCGCCATCACTAATGTCGCTGGGTGGTCGTCTGGTTTAATTCTTTTGGACGTCGTTACTGATGTCTCCCCTTCCTCTCCTTCGTAATTTTTCCAAATTGGTTCCTTTTTGTAAAAATACGACAAAGTCCATCATTCTATGTAAAATTTTCCGATATTTTAATAATTTAGTTCTCTTACGTTTGAAGCTGAAATATATATACATCTCAGCTCAAACTTTTGAAAGTGTTAAATGTTGAATGGAGCTAAATTCTGAAATGAGATAAAATGGCAGTTACCGGAATAAGTTTTTTTTTTTTCCTTTTCTGGTTAGTTGCCAATTATTTCATACTTTAGTGATAAACTGACAATAGGAAGTGAACACGTGTTCGTGGTTACATGGACTGACAATAGGAAGTTGAAACCTAAGGGGACGTTTGGTATGCGGAATACTATATAGTCGGGAATTCTATATTTCCGGGAATCAAATTTCAAGGAATTAAATTTTCGGGAAAATTATATTTCCATGTTTGGTGACAATATAAATATTCCCGAAAAAAAATAAAAAATAATAATAACGAAAAAAAATGAACAAATATAAAAAAAACCGATAAAAGGACAAAAAACCGGTAAAAACGAAAAAATAACAAAAAAACGACAAAAACGATGAAAAACGACTAAAAATCGGTTAAAACGACAAAAATGACCAAAAAGCGACAAAAAATGTATAAACGACAAAAATAACAAAAAAAAGGGTAAAAACGACAAAAATAACCAAAACACGACAAAAACGACATAAAATCGGTAAAAACGACAAAAAAAACCAAAATGCGGCAAAAACGACAAAAAAAAAATCGGTTAAAACGACAAAAAATGACAAAAAAATCGGTTAAAACAAATAATCGATAAAAACGACAAAAAAGAACACAAAATCGGTTAAAACGACAAAAAATAGGTTAAAACGACAAAAAATAACCAAAAAGCGACAAAAACGACAAAAAAACGGTAAAAATGACAAAAATGATAAAAACGACATAAAATAAGTAAAAATGACCAAAAAGCGAAAAAAACCCGACAAAAACGACTAAAAATCGGTAAAAACAGCAAAAAAAAACCTACAAAAACGACAAAAAATTGCTTAAAAACGACAAAAATTGACAAAAAAGCGACAAAAAGGACAAAAGTTGGATAAAAACGACAAAAAATAATCAAAAAGTGACAAAAAAAGACAAAAAGGAGTAAAAACGACAAAAAATTGCTTAAAACGATAAAAAATGGGTAAAAACAACAAAAAATGACAAAAAAGCGATAAAAACGACAAAAAATAATCAAAAAGTGACAAAAAAAGACAAAAAATGAGTAAAAACGACAAAAAATTGCTTAAAACGATAAAAAATGGGTAAAAACGACAAAAAATGACAAAAAAGCGATAAAAACGACAAAAAATAATCAAAAAAGTGACAAAAAAAGACAAAAAATGAGTAAAAACGACAAAAAATTGCTTAAAATGACAAAAAATTGATAAAAAACGACAAAAAATTGGTAAAAACGAAAAAAAAGACAAAAAAAAAGCGATAAAAACGACAAAAAATAATCAAAAAGTGACAAAAGAGACAAAAAATGGGTAAAAACGACAAAAAATCGCTTAAAACGACAAAAAAAATTGGTAAAAACGACAAAAAAATGACAAAAAAAAACGATAAAAACGACAAAAAATAATCAAAAAGTGACAAAAAAAAGATTAAAAAATGGGTAAAAACGACAAAAATTGCTTAAACGACAAAAAATTGCTTAAAAACGACAAAAATTAGTAAAAACGAAAAAAAATGACAAAAAACTGATAAAAACGACAAAAAATAATCAAAAAGTGACAAAAAAGAAAAAAATGGGTAAAAACGACAAAAAATTGCTTAAAACGACAAAAAAAATGGTAAAAACGACAAAAAATGACAAAAAAGAGAAAAACGACAAAAAATAATCAAAAAGTGACAAAAAGACAAAAAATGGGTAAAAACGACAAAAAATTGCTTAAAAACGACAAAAAATTGGTAAAAACGACAAAAAATGACAAAAAAAGATAAAAACGACAAAAAAGAAAAAAATGTTCAAAACTAATCAAAATTGATCAAAAAAGAAGAAAAAAATTTAAACAATTTATTTTTTGCCCGGGCAAAAAAAAAATACCCACCTATTCTCAAGGGATAGAATTTTCATGTTTTGTGGGTAAACTATTTACCCGGGTATTTATAATTCCCGGAAATAAATTTTTTATAAGCCAAACAAACGTGATAATAGATTCCCATCTTAAAGGTTTGGTTCTTTTTCTTTTTCTTTTTTTTGGTTATGGCTATGGGGATATGCCTTCCTGTAGGATATTGTTGTAGGCTTTTCTGGCTGTTGGTAGAAACGTACATGGCTGCCCAGCTATAGTCGGAACCCGAAACAAAACCCCCCCCCCCCCCCCCCCCCCCTTTTTGAACTTATTTCTGGTGATAAACTTTTTCGTATTTCTCTATTTAGTTTTTATTTTCTTATGTGATAATCCAACTGTTACAAGGTTATCTACATTCGGTAGGATGCATCGCATAAAATGTTGGATGTTGGATGCCTCGTTACTTTGCACCTCAAAAGGCACCTAGGTAGTACTGGATCCTAAAAGGTCGAGATATAATGATACAGAACATGGTCGTCAAAGGGACATGATAGTTCTTGCATAGGAGATAAGTATGCTAATAGTGAATGCATTACATTTTCATTATGGAAGAGGATTTCGATTTCTCAGGTGCAGGTAAGGTGGTTCATGGGTCGTATTGAGTGTTGTGGGATTGATAGAATGAAAATTTAAGACCAAAGTCCAGAGTTCGAGTTAGGTTGTAATGCAATAGCATTGTGTAGCCCCTCTAGATCGGCCTTTCACTAGTAGTTGAGAATTCTAAACTGGAAATTTCTCCTTTCAAAATATATTGAAAGGAGATTGCCTAATAGAGCCGTTAACCTCACACCAATTGCCATAGATATGGATCAACAATATATGACCTTATTTTGCTATTTCAAATGCCACAAACTTGACTTTTGAAGCAGTGCACATGGAAGACAAAATTGTCGTCAATGAGCATCTTAAATCTCCAGAGAGGTCGATGTTATGTTGCTTAAAATGGGCAACTGACTGGTTATGGCGACTCTAACTGGTTCCATGAAGTTTGAACAGAGATGCAGATACTGAGTTCCTCGGTTAGTAGAAGCACAAAAAATAAGCAAACAAGTTATGTTGCTTATTTTAGATAACTAGTCGATGTTATGTTGCTTATTTTTTGTGCGAGTCAAGTGAAAAGACAAAACGATACATGGAAGCCACGCTCATTTTAGATAACTAGTAACATGCACGTGCAATGCACAATATTGACAAATTTTAAATATAACAGTACTATAAATATTGTTATTCCTAGGAGTTGGAGTTCATACAATCAAATAAAACGCCTAGAAGAGCTTCTTCCTTCTTTTTTTTTGACGTTGTTCGGCGTAACGTTCGGGGCTTTTTGTGCACATTGTCCCCAACTCCTACAATAAATATAAGGAATAATACTCTCCCGTGGCCTGATCCATTGATCTTCCGCCATCCAGCTAGAACTTTTATGTCTCTTTCTGCTGACCACAAGGGTTACTCGGGTTCAGCAAGTTAGTAGAGTTGTTTAGTTATAAGTAAATCATATTAGATAGTTAAATAATTAGTTATTTTTAAAAAATAATTAATGGAGTATTTATAAATGGCTTAGACAACTCAATTTTGAGCCGTTTCCAAGCCATCTTATATTAGTAGAGATATAACTGGTATTTTTTTTTTCAAATATTGTTGTACTCATATGCACTTCTAGATTCCAATCTAGGGGTGAGCATTATTCGTTTTGGACCAAGAAACGAACAAAACCGAATAAGAGATTCAGTTTGGCTTAAAAAAAATTGGTTAGGTTTCGGTTTTGAATTTTGGTTCTGGTCCAAAACAAAAAAACAGAATAAGTCTTGTGCAATTATTAAATATTCTCAATTTTATGCATATCTTACGATTAAAAAGTGTGTATTTTGTGCATATTTTGAAAACAACAATTCTATGTATATCTTTTAAAGCAAACTTTGATAATTTAACAACTATCTAACTTTGGATCCAACTTTAAAACACAACAAACATATGTATAAAAATTATAAATTTGTAAATTTAATTTAACCACAATCCTAGCTTTGGATTCGGTTCATTAAACAATAAAAATAGTCCAACCGACTAAACCGATCGTTTGTTGGTTCGGTTCCGGTTTTAGCTAATTTCGGTTTTTTTTTTTTTATTTAGAATTTTGGTTATTTGGTTTTGACTATTTCGGTTGGTTGAAACCAAATAAGCTCACCCCTTTTAAGATTCCATTATAAATTATACCATGAACTAAGACTCTATACCAAGGTTCAGAAATCGGTTTCATACACTTCCTATGGGTATCGGCATTGACAAATTCGGAATGGAGTATTGGCTCGTCTCGTTCGAATATTGATTTCGGAAAATAAAAAATAATAAAAAGTATTTTTTTAAAAACTAGAAAAATATTTAATGCATTTAGAAATAATTTTAGATATTAGATGATCTCTCGTTAGTTTTAAATATAATAGTATTCAACTTAATTGAACAGTTCACTTATAATAGATAGTATTGTTTGTTTACTTTTCTTTGGACATAGTTCGTGGCATAGCCATAATTTTTATCTAGGATAAGTCACAAAATAACGATTCGGTCGATGGTCTCAGAATTAGACGAAACTTACTTCGTAGGACAAGTTCGACGTTGCGTATCCAATGGCACAAGTCTCTTTACGATATGGAGAACATACATAGAATAATTGCAAGCTTTATGAAAAAATATCGATATGGTCATAAAATTGACAGATACAAGTCAAATTCGTCGTGCACAATCGACAAATTTGAGTTCTGTCAATTTACATACGTCGACGATGACCGCACGCCTTTCTGAACAAGAATTTCTTTTAGAAAAACAAGTTAAAGAGCTTACCTAGTAAAAAAGAAGTTTGTGATTCTTTGTGGATTATATATATTTAACTACACCATCACTTAAATTGAATAGTTACTATTGTCTACTAAAAATAAATGTTTCTAGGCGTATTAGAAAAAAATGCGACCAAACCAGTAGTTATCCAAACTCAATTTTCTGAATGTGCATTTGACTTCACAGTGGGAATTTTTTTCCAATATATGAATTGCGACCAGTTCAAAATCGAGAAAATGTTGTGCCTACATTTGTTGCATCCAAGTTTCAATATTAATTAAGTTATACATACTACTCATCCACGTATTTCAAATGCTATCCTTTTAATTTGTACACTGTTTTATTCTTCTAACTCTGACTGATCAGTAAATATTATGTCGTCTTTCATCATATGATAAATTATGTTATGTTCTGATTGGAAGTGATCAGTCACCGGACATATTGCTACAACACTAAATAATTTTGGAAAAAATAATATCAATATGGATAAGTACATTTCGAATTTATAGATATATAAATTTGACAAATGATAATAGTTATTGTTGAGAGTCAATAAGGGACATTTAGTCCCACATCGGAATATGTAGTATGTAGAGGAGCTAGACTCCCTATAAGTAGTGAAGTAGTCCATCAATAAATCAACTCAACTATTATTTTCTACATGGTATCAAAGCCATAACTCTCTCTCTCTCTCTCTCCACAAAATAAAACTTTTCCTCCCCCCATCCACCCTTTCCGGCTGCTCCACCCGCTGCCCCCCCCCCCCCCCCCCCCCCCCACCTGCTCCACCCTACAGCCCGCCGCCCACCATACAGCCCCACCCGCCGCCCCCCTACCTACAGCCCCACCCGCCGCCCCCTACCTCTAGCAGCACCCGCCGCCCCCCCCCCCCCCCTACCTACAGCAGCACCCGCCGCCCCCCCTACCTACAGCAACCCGCCGCCCACCCTACCTCCAGCAACCTGCCGCCCCCCCTACCTACAGCAGCACCCGCCGCCCACCCTACCTCCAGCAAACCTACCGCCCCCCCCTCCTAACCCTAGCCTCTCTTGCCATGGAAACCCTAACCCTAGCCCTAGCAGCCCCATCCAAACCCTAATTAACCCTAACCCTAGCCGTCACACAAAAAAAAAAAAAAAAATCGGCGTATTTCGAAGACAGGTCGAGATGTCAAATTCTTTATTTGCACCGACTATGTTCCTAGATTGCGCCGTTTGGAACTAACACATGTTTATGTTGTTATTCCTCCTTCACATCGGGATCTATACAGAGACTGATCATGTCTTCTCTAGTGTCCTGACGTGTTCACTTTACATGCGTGCGCCGGTGCTGGCCAAGTTAGTAGCGCATTCGTAAAGTCTGTGACGTCGAAGAAGACGACGACGACGAAGTTGGAGAAGTTGCCGCCTCCAACGTCCAAGAAGCCGACGAAGACGACGAATCGGGTTCACAGTTGAAGAAGCCATGGATTCGATCAGTGGCAAACTGACGACCGACGAGATGAAGGCCTTGGTTGATGATATCTTATCAAAAAGATTAACCGAGGTAACCCCACGTGTGATCCATACTGATGTGGATCCGTCCCCTTACAAAATGGGAAAATTGGAGAAGCTGGAGACGAAGTTGGAAGGAACGTCCAACTACTTGAAGTGCTCGCGGCAGGCGATGCGGACACTGAAGGGACGTGGCTTGGTTGGCTATGTCACTGGCCAAGCCAAGGCGCCAGCCGATCACTCCGCCAAGGAGTTTGCTGTGTGGGAGATTGTCAACAACGTCGTGGCTGGGTGGTTGACTGCCTCTTTAACCGACCAGGTGTCGGACAATGTCGAGGCAATGGAGGCTGCTGCTGATATCTGGCAAACTCTAAAAGATATGTACTCCGGCTCCGGCAATCCTATGCGAGTCTTTCAACTGCAAGATGAACTCGATAGGGTGGCCCAAGAAGAACGTACCATCTCTAAGTACGCGGCCCTGTTGAAGAAGTACTGGTCTGATCTGGATCATTATGATCCTCTTGGGATGGAGGATGCTCAAGTCGAACCGGCATTCGCGAAGTACTTTCAGACGTTCCTGGCTTATATTTCCCGGCAACGTATGATGAAATTTCTGAAGGGACTACACCCTGTATTTGAGCAGAGACGGAATATCCTCCTATCCCAATCCACGCTTCCGACCTTGGAAGAAGCTATCGCTGTTATGACACAGGAAGAAGCTCGGCTGAAGTTGATGCCCAACAAGGGATCCTACCAGGGGGAGCAAGCCTCAGTTGACAAGTCTGCCCTTGCTGCCTTTAATCAACCTCCATCTATGGGTGGTGTTTGCCACAATTGTGGTGACTCCGGACATTACATCCGCTTTTGTCCAAAACCCTTGCGCAATCAGTCTAATGATCGAGGACGGGATCGTGGAGGCCGACATGGTGGAAGAGGAGGATATGCTGGTAGAAGGGGCGGACACAAAGCAAATCTGGCGGAAGAAGGGGGAGAGAATCAACTGGCTGAAATAACCCCGCTTGAGCGGGAGTTCCTTGAGAAGTTGCGAGGCACAAAGCTGGGTTCGGCGGACAGTCCTGGGGCGTCTTCAACCTCGGGAGATCACATCACTTGCTTTGTCCAAACCAGCACCAATGATTCTGCACGTGCTCTTGCATCTATCCATCAGCCAGGATGGATTATGGACTCTAGAGCATCTCGCCATGTCACGGGGTCCCGTGGTGCGTTTCGAGAATATACTCCCCTACCATTGCCGGAGAGTATTCAGACCGCTGATGGTACATCCAGCCCTGTAATGGGTAAAGGCACTGTCGCATGCACCCCTTCCATCACTCTAACCAATGTCCTTCATGTTCCGTCTTTTCCTGTCAATCTTCTATCCATTAGTGCCATTATACTTGATCTTAACTGTACTGTTTCCTTTGACATTCCTCAGGTGACTTTTCAGGAGAAAGGGATAGGACGACGACTTGGGACTGGCACATGGCATAAGGGGCTGTGGTATTTAGACAGGACTGGACTGGACAACGCATTGGCATCCTTGGTAGCAGACGCACCACCAGAAGCTTCTTGTCGCAGTGTTGAAGCCGACTTGCTACTCCACCACCAGCGTGTCGGTCATTCCTCTTTTCCAGTTATTGGTCGAATGTATCCATCCTTATATCAAAGGGCTAATAAAGAGAAGTTATTTTGTAATGCCTTTGCTTTGGAAAAACATACCAGAAGCTCGTATATGAGCACGGGGAATAGGAGTTCAGCTGCTTTTGACATGATACATTCGGACATATGGGGCCCTTGTCCTACAACCGGGATTAACGGCTTTCGATGGTTCGTCACCTTTATTGATTGTTATACTCGCGTGACATGGGTCTACCTTCTGAAGAATAAAAGTGACGTCCTTGAGGCCTTTCAGGACTTTCATCGACGAGTGGAAACACAACATGGTGCTAAAATTAAGTGTTTTCGGTCCGACAATGGGACGAAGTATACTAATAAGCGGGTTGCTGAGTATTTTTCCACTCATGGAATATTTCATCAAACTTCATGTACTTATACTCCGGCTCAAAATGGTGTGGCAGAACGCAAGAACAGACACTTGCTGGAAGTTTCCCGGACGATGATGCTGGCTATGAATGTCCCGAAACACTTATGGGGGCAGGCTATATTGACGGCCTCTTATCTCATCAACAGAATGCCATCTCAGGTATTGGACTGGAAGACACCATTGGAGATGCTTACTGGAGCAACTACATACACTGTTCCACCAAAAGTTTTTGGATGTGTATGCTTTGTCCAGGATAATCGGCCAGGCGTTGGTAAACTGGATCCTCGGGCAGTTAAATGTGTCTTTGTCGGTTACACGACGACTCAGAAGGGATATGCCTGTTGGAGTCCAGTCGAGCGGAAGATGTTTGTCAGCATGGACGTTACATTCAGAGAAGTCGAACCATACTATGGTTCGGATGAAGGTTCGACATTTGGTGACACACCTAACACAGATAGTGTTCGATGTGAGGGGGAGATAATAAGCCCAAATGTGGTCGTCGGATCGGTTCCGTGTCCGGTTGTAGAAAACTGGACGAAAGGGGGAGAGCACAGTGACTCTGATACAGAGAATGAAGAAGACGATACGTATGTTACGCAGGGGGAGCAGCAGACAAGGGAAAAAGGAGCTCCAAGTCTACAGAAGGAGACAACAGAAGTCCAGAACTGTGCCTATGCCGTGCCCTGTGCCTACTGTACCAAGTCCCTCGTCTACTCCTGCTCCAACTCCTGAAGATGTTGCCCCCGCACTGAATCACTCGGATTCTGATGCGGATCTCTCCGACTCGGACGGTATGATCTCTCCACCACCTATTGCTCCCTTAAGGAGATCTTCTCGCATCAATACGGGTAAGGCTCCTGCTCGTTTTGATGACTACGAACATGACATTGCCAACTTCTTGTCTTATTCTAACATTTTCTTCGAATTATCGAGCCTTCATTACATCGTTAGACTCTACTTCGTTGCCCAAGTATTGGAAGGAAGCAAAGAAAGATCCAAGGTAGAAAGCTGCAATGATGGAAGAACTTGGGGCACTAGAGAAAAATAAGACATGGGAGCTAGTTCCATTACCCAAAGGGAAGAAAGCTGTGGGATGCAAATGGGTGTACACAGTAAAAGAGACGCCAGAAGGAAAAGTCGAGCGATACAAGGCGAGGTTGGTTGCAAAAGGATTCACACAGTCATATGGCATAGACTATGATGAGACGTTTGCCCCAGAGCAAAAATGAGCATCGTGAGAACTCTGGTCTCCATTGCAGCGAACTATGGGTGGAAGCTGTACCAGCTGGATGTGAAGAATGCCTTTCTTCATGGAGACCTGCAAGAAGAAGTATACATGGAGCTCCCGCTAGGGTACTACGCGACAGAATCAAACGGAGGGACGTCGCAAGAAAAGGTGTGTATGTAGGAACCCTAGAGGGGGGTGAATAGGGTCAAGCTAACTAATCAAGCACTTAGCACAAGCTAATGGACAATTTAAAATTATAAGTGCAAGAGAAGAAGCAATAACAATACCGACACACGATGTATCCTGGTATCCTCCCAAGAGGCACTCCAGTCCCGGAACTCTCTCCGGCTTTAATCCACTATTTGAGTAAATAGTTACACACGAGTTTGGATCCGAAGAACTCGCCAACTTCAACACGAGTTTGGATCCGAAGAACTCGCCAACTTCAACCGAGAGTTTGGATACGAAGACTCTCCAACTTCAACCGAGAGTTTGGATACGAAGACTCTCCAACTTCAACCTTTCACAATAGGTTTTGATCTCCTTACAATAGGATGAAGATCTTTCTTTTCAACTCAATAACTCTAACACAATTTGTGGATGGCAAATGAAAGCTTTGTAGAGTTGTTTGTGGATAGGCTTTGGTGGTTTAGAAATTTTTAGGCTCAAAGCATCAACCTTGAATGAAGGGGTTCAAGGCTATTTATAACCAAAGCTTGAAAAGAAGCCAAAGGCAACTTTTCAGTCACGAACCGGCATACCGTCGGTATGATCCGGCATACCGTCGGTATACCGGTCTGGGATTGCAACGGCTCGAAATATAGCCGTTGGGATCATTTAATGTTGAAAATCCGACCGTTGGAATTTTAACGTTACTGAATCGGTATACCGTCGGTATGATCCGGCATACCGTCGGTATGTCGATTTTGTGGACAGAAACTTTCTGTGAACAAAATCGGTATACCGCCGGTATGCACCGGTATACCGTCGGTATACCGGTTTTCAGCCAAAAATGATCCTGGGCTAGTTTCTGCCATAGCTTTCGATTTTGCCATCCATTTCTTGTGTTTACAATTATTCCTAAGACTCATTACAGACTCCAGATATACTGTAGCAGGTGCAGGCTTCTTCAGAGTCTTGAAATGATGATGGCATGGCTTGGCTTCTTCCTTTGATATGTGCTGGCTTTTTCCTTTGGCGGCAGCTGTCCAAAGATATCCAGTTTGTGAAAACTGAATACCTTTCCGGGCTTCGCCCCCGAACCCCCGACGAGGGGCGCTGCCCCCTCGACCCCCGTCCGCTGACCGGGCAGCGGAACCCCCGAGTGCGTGGCTACAGAGATGTCGTCGGGTGGTTCAAAGAAATCTTGTGGGATTCGTCGTCTTTGGCCCACCATGATTTCTTCATTGCATATGTCCACATTGATCTTGCTTATTGCTTTTCTGCATGTACATGTTAGACGAACAAAGCAATACATAGTAGCAAGTATGATAAGTTTAATGCTGATTAGGACAATGATGAGTTTAAGTATAAGTGCTAAGGTGATAGCATAAAAGTTAGTGATATCATAATGATTAAACTTAATTGAATAACCACAATCAAAAACATAGTTTTGATTTTGGCAACCCGATTAAATTTAAGATAGAAAAGCTCATATCACTAATATGTAAACCAATAGGCACATATCACCAAAGATATAAGTATAAGTAGAAATGCTATAGCGATAGTATGAAGATTAGTGATAAACTTAACATATTAACCATATTCAAAAATATGATACAATCATTGGGCTAACAGTGTAAACTGAAGAAGTCGCTATACAGGCTAAAGCAATCTTCTCGAGCCTGGTTTGACAGATTCAGAAAGGCTGTTACAGGCATGGGATACCGTCAAACAAATACAGATCATACGGTCTTCCTTCAGCATGCAAGAGGCCACATCACTATACTTGCTGTATATGTGGATGATATAGTGATCACAGGTGATGATGAAGTCGAGATCACTAAACTGAAGTCAAAACTCGCGAAGGAGTTTGAAGTGAAGGATTTAGGAGCGATGAGGTACTTTCTAGGTATCGAGGTGTGTGAAGGCGAACAAGGAATTGTTCTCTCACAGAGAAAATACACACTAGATCTGCTGAAGGAGACAGGGATGCTGGGATGCAAAGCAGCGGTCACTCCAATTGACCAGAAGTTCAAGTTGGGAGCAGACAGGAGAGCCCGTTGATCGTGAAAGATATCAACGACTTGTAGGGAGATTGATTTATCTGGGACACACTCGCCCTGATATCTCATTTGCAGTGAGTGTAGTGAGTCGCTACATGCATGATCCAAGAAAGGGTCATATGGAAGCAGTATTTCAGATCTTGAGGTATCTGAAAGGAACGCCGGGAAAGGGGCTATGGTTCAAGAAGAATGGACGCATAGAAGTTGAGGGATACTGTGATGCAGACTGGGCGAGCTGCATAGACGACAGAAGGTCTACCACAGGATACTGTGTTTTTGTAGGAGGAAATCTGGTCTCATGGAGAAGCAAGAAACAGTCTGTGGTAGCACGGTCGATAGCTGAAGCAGATACAGAGCAATGGTTCTGGGAGTGTCAGAATTGCTGTGGGTGAAAGCGTTGCTGACAGAGTTAAAGCTAGACAAGGGAGCACCATTACATCTTCTGAGCGATAGTCAAGCTGCAATAAGTATAGCTAACAATCCCGTTCAGCACGACAGAACGAACACATCGAGATTGATCGATTCTTTATCAAGGAGAAGCTGGAACAAGTGATACTGAAGATTGACCATGTCCGCTCAGAAGAACAAGTTGCAGACTGTCTGACTAAGGGTCTTAGTTCATTAAGTCTGTCGAAGCTATGTAACAAGATGGGGATGATCAATATCTATCGCCCATCTTGAGGGGGAGTGTGAGAGTCAATAAGGGACTTTTAGTCCCACATCGGAATATGTAGTATGTAGAGGAGCTAGACTCCCTATAAGTAGTGAAGTAGTCCATCAATAAAATCAACTCAACTATATTTTCTACAGTTATAATTTGATGAAAGAGAATTTTGTTATCGACATACTGTAAGATTGTCGATGTTCAGCCCAACCAATTCATTGTGTTATACTTATTTTTTTTTTTTTTTGCTCCTCGCTTTTTGTTCTCTTTTTTTCCATACGCGATGAATAGATCCACCAGTTATCCATGTCGAAGGACATGCTAAAATCGATACAATACGACCAAAGTGTCGGTATGCTTTATACATTCTCTTCTGATGTTAGCTACTTTTTTTGCGAAAATTTTCGCGTAGAGCATTAAATATTTATAAAATTACACCAAGAGCATAAAATTTCTCAAAATTATATATAAAGCACAACGCCCTTTCTAAGGGCGTTCTTCTTTTAAAATTATTTATTCCCCATCCTCCGTTGCCTCCGTTACTTTCCGTTACCGAAATATATATATATATATATATATATATATATATAATATATATATATATATATATATATAAAGGAAAACGCCCCACTGAAGAAAACGTCCTTCCTAAGGACGTTTTACTACTGACGTCTGATGAAGTTTGTATATTTTTTTATTCTTATTATTTGTTATCCTTTTAACATTATTTTTGCATATAGGTCCCTCAAATGTAAGGGACCTATATGTAACATAGTTTTTCGTAAGGGACCTATATGTAACATTGTTTTTTCTTAAGGTACCTATATGTAAAAAAAAGCTGTCCTTGCATTCAACAACGTAATAAAGCTGTCCTTGCATTCAACAAAATAAAGTTGTTCTTGCATATAGTCCCTCATTGTTTTTGCATTGGAGGGACCTATATGTAAAAAAATGGTTGGTTTGGAGGGAGTTGAATGCAAAAAAGTATGGAAACACGCCCATGTGAAGGGCGTTTTGTGTTTGATTTATATATTTTATTTTTTTTTGCCAAAGGACTTTCCTTAAGGATTTTATTTTTTGTATTAAGTGTTGGTGTTGGTTAGATTTTTATTTGTTGTTTGTACCAAAAAAAAAGACAAGCAGATAGATTAAAAATGAGGAAAATAATTCGAGATTCCCTTCCCATTTATGTGTATTTTTATGTATTAAGTGTTGGTGTATTTGCAGTCGAGTGTAATTAATACTTTTTTTTTGTTTCCTTCTTTCTAGCATTTCTGTGTATTTTCATGTTTTACTTTTTTGTTATTTTCGGTTTCCGTCGTTGCAAAAAAAAAAAAGAAAAAGAAAAACGTCCTTCCTATGGGCGTTTTCGTCTGACGTGGATTCTCCGTCCCCCTCGTCGTTAACGCCGTCAGAACATAAAACGTAAAAAAAAAAAAAAAAAAAATGCAAAACGTCCTTCCGATGGGCGTTCTGATGTCTCAAATAAAATTTTCTAAAAGTTTGTGCTTTCTATAAAATATATAATATTTGCTTTAGATGAAAATTTCCGTTTTTTGTTTGTGAGAGGGCATTTGTAGGTTTCTTGGATCTCTCTTTGAACCTTATATGCCCAGTACAGGACTATGAACATCAAACCTAACAACAAGATTATAAAATTGAGCAAGCTGGACGTCCAGCAATCAATCAATTCGTATATTCTACAGAGCATTTAGTTTCATGGACACTTTCCATTATTCTTTCTGTAACTTTAAAATTGCCAGTTATCGCATTGTTCTAAGATATTTATTTCTCAGTTGTAGTAGTACTATGTTGTTCTCTGACTTGGTCACTTAAGGTTTCATTTACGTCATGCATACATAATTAGTTTAGTTATGGCTAATTCCTCCAGGCTCCAGCTGTTGGTCTAGCTCGGAAGAGCATGTTCTTTCTTGAGGAAGAGGGCATGCACCATCGTAATCATTGCAACAAAGGTTTGGAACATGGATCGACCATATAGAAATATATCCTATATTTATATATATAAACTATGCATATATTATATATATACATGTTTTAATTTTTTTGCTTTGTATGAAGTATGAACACACATACATTCCTTTAAGGCAAAGCTCTGCAAAGAGCACTAACATAATATTCTTAAGGTATGATGCGTAGCCGACCTTGAATAGTAGGACCTTAACAACCACAAAGTAATAGTGCTCCTCTACCAAATCAGAGGGTGGTTGGAATGAATAAAGTTCCAAAATAAAGCCCAGAAAACAGGGATGTTATAAGTCTTCGCCTTTAGGTTTAAGAAATGTTACTGGGTTCTCACATATTCATAGCTAGGGGTGAGCGTTATTCGGGGTTTGGACCGAGAGCCGAATCGAATAAGAGATCAGCTCGATTTCGGTTTAAAAATACAAAAAAAATAAAATAATACTTGCTTTTGGTTTTGTGTTTTGATTTCTGCCCAAAACCAAAAATCGAATAAAACTTATACAATTATATAAATAACCTTAATTTTATGCATTTTTGTGCTTGAAAATGTGTATATTTTGACAACAACAATTGTATGTATGTACTTTAAAGTACAACTTTGATAATTTAACAATTACTTCAACTTTGAAATATAACAATTGTATGTATAAAAATTGTACCTTTAATATAATTTAACCACAATTCTAACTTTTGGCCAATATATATACATGATGATAAAAATAATCCAACCGAATAAACTGAATCGATAATCGGTTCGATTTGGTTTAGGTTATGGCTAATTTTGATTCGGTTTCGATTCTAGGGTTTTAGAAACTCGGTTTATTCAGTTTTAACTATTTTTGGTTCAATTGAAACCAAATAAACGGAATGCTCACCCCCTATTCATAGTAGCAAATAATATACTTTGAACTTATGAGCACATAAATCTTTGTAGATCAAACTTCTGTATTAGGAATTGCACCATTAATTCTCTGTTAACATGAGAGCATAAAATTGGCCAATTACAGATTCAACGGTGATTTACGGACCAGGGGGATGACCGCATGTCAGTCCGAGACTGACGTTGTGGCCCTTCATTGGAGCCAAGGTGGAGCCCAATGTTTGCAGGGGATTGGGTTTAATGGAGGGCCATCACGTAAGCTTTCGGGCTGACGAACAGTCCCCCTCGGTCGGCAGAGGTTTTGTTACAGATTAGAATATCAATCCAATTTGCCTTTTCTACATAGTTAAATAAGTTATAATGATTTTTTGCTGAATTTACATTTGCGTAAATGCTCTTTTGCCTGCGGAGGTGACAGCGCATGCCCGCACGGTAGCATGTCACACCCACCCCCCCCCCCCACCCCCCCCCGCTGCAACACTTTGGATCCACACCCCCCTCCCCCCCTCGCCAATGAAACGGTCACATGTGGCCCGCAGGTCAGAACTGTCTTCCAAGTCTACGGGTAACGTAGCACTGCTGTTACATTTGTGTGTTCATATATTCTTGCCATCTTCCTTATTATATGGAGATTCCAGACATCCTCTCTTCATGCATGCTTCAATTTTTGTCCTTTGGTGGGACATGTTTTTTCCACTGTACATGTATATATCCACATGTTTTTGTTCTACTCGGACAAATGATTCAGACAATTTCTTTCTCATTTTCTAAGCTCATATTTTATTTAAAGGTTAATTAGACGTTGAGTTTCAAACATTCGAAAATTAGCATTTAAATAGAATTTTGGTCATAGGATAATAGTCGATCTGTATTGACCTTGCATCCAAAATTTGTTAATAAATATTTAGAATTAATTAGACCTATAGTCCCAAAAATATTCTTATCCTTCTTGATTTATAATTTAATTTATTTATTAAATAGTTTCGGATGGTCAATATAAGTCAATCGTTATCTTATCATCCAAATTTTAAGCAGATTATCTTCAGAACTGGAAAGTTAGTTTTTAAAACCCGAAGTCTAACTAACCTTTTATTTAATTATGGTACCAAATTCTTTTTTTTTTCTTTGGACGTTTGATAACTTGATTTCTGACAAAGGAATCATTTACACCATACTGTTAGTAAGTGTGCGTTTCTCTCGAGCTCACCTAGACTTAGTGTTGGACAGCATAGGAGCTTAGGGGCAGATGTTGAGCTTAGTGGAGAGAAACAAGTTGTCTGCCAATTAGGAAATCCTTACTCATTTTATTTCTTTAAACAAAGTACTCATAATAGATGCATGCAAGGGATGCAGAAGATTTTCTATTAATTAAATTCCTAATGCCATGTGTATGTAACATGGCTAGCTCGCCTTCAGTAGTAGGACTGTGGTCCTGTACAAAAAAATATTAGACTCCTGTCTTGAATTGGCTTTGCTGTGCCAGGAAACACGGATGCAGGAATTCCTTAGCATAGGATTACTATGTGATGCACTTGCAACTTCCTAGTCTTAATGAGTCCATTTTTGTTCACACATCAAACTAGAATATTTATTCACCCTCAAATAAATGATTGACACATGTCAAATTCTTTAGTCAAAATTATTTTGAATGTTTACAATACCACCTCCAAAGTAGTTTATGTTAAATGGATTTGACACTTGTCAATTTTTTGCTGGATGATGAAAACACCCTAGTTTTGGTAGGTGAACAAAAATAGACTCTAGTCCTAATTATGCAGTGAGCTTTTTGCTTTCTACCAGCATTTGAAGTTGTGCATTTCATGCTTCGAAGGGGGCTATTTTATTATCGTTGGTAGTCTCAGTTGTTGGGCGCGTGCAGAAGCGTTTGCCAACCCACCAAACCAAAACCAACCCCCCGTCTAACGGACACCCAGCACAAGATGAAGACAAGTATATGGCGGTGACGTACCTCACCTGGACAAATCCCAACCTTTAATAACTCAGATGAAATTACAAGATTGACAGAACTCATGTTGAACCCTTTGTCCTAATAAGTTCAACCCCCCACCACTCTCAAGAAGAAAAACAAAAGATTACAATTGAGATCACTCACCAACCCGTAGTAATCTCCCTAACCGAAGTTGACGACTCCTCGATTAGATGTTCTTCTTCCTTCTGTCTTGAATGACGAAGTCCTAAGAGAAAAGGACGGACTTTCTCTTAGATTTTCTTGTGGACAGCACCCTGAATCTCCACTTTTGTGCTTTGTGCCTCCACCCTCACCCCATATATATAGGATGAGAAAATCCTATTTTAGGTCATAATATGATTTCTTAATTAGGAAGCCCTCAAATAAAAATCATATTATACCTAAAATAGCCCATAAATTATCCTTTTAGATCATAATAGGATTTTCTAAAATATTATATCTAAAATAGCACAACACCAATTATGGACATCCAAATCTAATCAAATCAAATATTTAATAAGATTTAGATTCCACAAGTATGTTGTTACCAAATCCAGACTGGACACCAACAATCTCCCCCTTCAGTCTGATGAGAGGGTATTGACCCCATGGGTCCTCAACTGGACTCCATGCCTGTCGTCCCACGATAGAATTCCTGCTCCCCTATGCCACTGGTCTCCGATCCCCCCGAGTTGCTTTGCATCTTCCTTTGTCTCCAGCTCCTTGACCGTCACGTCGATGCTAGCTGCTATGGATAGCACATCCTGCACCACTAGGATCCTGCCGATATCAATGACACGACCAAGATCGAAGTCCCTGATGATCAGTCTCACCGTAAGTCTTGACTGCTTGTCCCCGACTTCCGTCTTCCACCGAAAAATGTTAATATTTCAACCAGCTTCTTCACCCTTGGCTAGCCCAACCAAGCGGACGGTACGGTTCTCAAAAGATTCGAACTCCTGAACCTACCCACCTTCGTGTTCGAACTTGAAGCTCTCCCATACACATGCATTCTCGAGCATAACATCACACACTGTGCATGCCATCGATGACCCACAACTCCCCTTGAACTGTGTGAATGATGATGCTCCCGTCTCCGATTGAGTTTGCTACAAAACTTGATCTCCTTCCTGGCTTCGAATTGTTGAAACCGATATCGCTCCGTGAAGATTTAGCAAACCACCTGTCGCCAAATCTGGATCATAGAGCAACCCCCACCTGGAGACCGACCAGCCGTCATGGGACCGATAGATTGACCCTTAATCTTTGACTCATCACCATCCATCGCTTTGTCTCGACGAACCGAATCCTCCGTAACCCTCAAAGAATCTTGAAGCCCCTCTTGAGTAAGTTCTCGACGATCCACCTCCAGTCGAACATCCCTTGAGCCTCCATCCGGTGTCTGTGGCCTGTATGTACAGATCAGCGACTTGAGCCTGTACATACCATAACACAAATCTTCCCAAGACAGCTATTGGGAACCCTTCACAAGCATCCAATCTTTGCTCCCAAACAGACTGCGACGACCATCATCTGCCAGCTTTCCACCGAAACCAAGTTGTAGCGCAAACTCGGTACATGTCGCATACCCCTGAGGACGAGTTTTTCACCAAACTTCGTCGTCAAGTGCACATCACTGATGCATACAATTGCAGCCATCCCCTTGTCACCCATCTTTACATGTCCAAACCTGCCGTCACGATATGACGTGAAGATCCTCCTATATGGAGTGGCGTGATACGATGCCCCCGTCCATGACCCAGTCGCCATCATGCTACATGCCACAAGGTTCCTCTGATCGGTCGCTGCGACGATGATATCTTCCATTGCTGTGAGATCTCTTGCCTTTGGCCTTCTCAGCTTTGAGCATCATGTAGTTTCTCTTGATACGACCCCTTTCTCTACAGTAATAGCAGCCCTCCTTGCGGTCCACAATCGCAAGATCCTGAGAACTCTCTCCTGTCCTCGCCTGTGACTTGGGTCTTCCTTTCCCGTAGGAAGTCACTAGAGCGGACTCCTACGACGATTCACTTGCTTGTGCCGAACCTCCTCATTCAACAAGCTACTTTTGACTGCCTCATATAACAACTCCATCAGGTACGGAGTTGCTCACCGACACCACCAACGTCTCCTAGCTTTTCAGCAGAGAACTCAAGAGCAGTATGGCCTGAAGCTCATCAATCATCATCGTCATCGTAGACAGTTATTGATGATACCCTGAACCTCGTTCAGATGTTGTGCCACTGGGGAACCCTCCGTGTACTTTGAGTTGACGAGTTAGCGAATAAGAAACGCCATGTTTCCAGCCGTCTTCCTTTCGTATAGCGAATGCAGCTTCTCCCACAATGCTTTTGCCGAACTCTCAATGGACACGTGGTGAAACACCGAATCATCCAACCATTGGCGGATGAATCCAACGGCCTTTCGATCCAGTCGTTTCCAGTCTTCAGTAGCATTGTCCATTGGCTTTACGCTATCGCCCTCCAACGACCATGCAAGTCCTTGCACCAGAGTAGATTCTCTATCATTGGCTTCCAAATCACCCAGTTTCTCCTTGTGAGGGTTATCATACAAGTATTCATCTGCTCCGTAGACATGGTTGCCAGAACCTCCAAAGCTCTGATACCAATTGTTGGGCGCATGCGGAAGCGTTTGCCAACCCACTGACCAAAACCAACCCCCGTCTAACTACCAAGCACAAGATGAAGACAAGTATATGGCGGTGACGTACATCACCTGGACAAATCCCAACCTTTAATAACTCAGATAAAATTACAAGATTGATAGAACTCACGTTGAACCCTTTGCCCTAATGGGTTCAACCCCTCGCCACTCTCAAGAAGAAAAACAGAAGATTATAATTGAGATCACTCACCAACCCGTAGAAATCTCCCTAATCGAAGTTGACGACTCCTCAATTAGATCTTTTTCTTCCTTTTGTCTTGGATGCGAAGGCCTAAGAGCAAAGTACGGACTTTCTCTTAGATTTTCTTGTGGACAAGCATCCCGAATCTCCACTTTTGTGCTTTGTGCTTATTCTTTGTGTCTCTACCCTCACCCCATATATATAGGATAAGGAAAATCCTATTTTAGGTCATAATATAATTTCTTAATTAGGAATCCCTCAAATAAGAATCCTATTACACCTAAAATAGCCCATCAATTATTCTATTTTAGATCATAATTGGATTTCCTAAAATAAGAATCCTATTATATCAAAAATAGCACAACACCAATTATGGACATCCAAATCTAATCAAATCAAATATTTAATAAGATTTGGATTCTATAAGTATATTGTTACCAAATCCAGACTGGACTCCAACATTAGTCCTAATCGAATAGGGGAATATTTTTTTGGACATGGAAAGCATGTGTGCCAAACGTAAGAGGGCGCTCCAGTGCCATGAGGCTCCCGTGATTGATGCATTCTTCGAATGCGAGCCAATTTCTTTTGTTGCGTTGAATGCCACTCTTATCACTTTAAGAGATGTTTAAGACTATGTTAGTGGCTATAGGCTTGGTTTTTAACTGCTACTTCTAATAAAATCTTAATTTTTTTAAATGTTTATAATGAAGTTATCTAAGCCTGGAGATAAGTGGAGAATGTTGAATGATTGTGCTTGGATTTGTAAGATTATTTGCAAAAAAATTGTTGAATTTTCTCGCTTCCTGTATTTACTTTGTTGCTCTGGAAGAAAATTTTTGCAAACCCAAATGTTTAGACCCTTGAGACACAAAGATGGACATGGACTCATAGACACAATATAGATATGCGGTATGGACATTTATGGAATACGAGTTTAGTTATCTATGTTTCATCAATATAACCACATGCAGAGACACGATACTGCTGGAGTCCAGTCTGAATTTGGTAATATCATATTTGTGGAATCCAAATTTAGTTAAATATTTGATTTAATTAGATTTGGATGTTCTTAATTGGTGTTGTGCTATTTTAGATATAATAGGATTCTTATTTTAAGGCTCCTATTTAAGAAATCCTATTATGATCTAAAATAGAATGTTGATGGAAAATTTTAGGTATAATAAGATTCATATTTTATTCCTATTTAAGAGATCCTATTATGACCTAAAATATAAATTTTTTCATCCTTATATATGGGGTGAGGGTGGAGGCACAAAGTATAGCATAAAGTTGAGATTCGTGGTGCTCATCCACAGGACATTGAAAAGAAAATCCGTACTCTGCTATTAGGATTTCGCCGAGTCCAGTCGGATTTGGATGTCTATAATTGGTGTTGTGCTATTTTAGATATAATATTATTCTTATTTTAGGCTCCTATTTAGTAAATCCTTTTATGTTCTAAAATAGGATGTTGATAGAATATTTTAGGTATAATCAATTCCTATTTTATTTCTATTTAGGAAATCCTCTTACGATCTAAAATGTGATTTTCTCATCATATATATGAGGTGAGGGTAGAGGCAAAAAGCAGAGCACAAATTTGAGATTCAGGGTGCTCATCCACAGAAGATCTAAGATAAAGTTCGCACTTTGCTCTTAGGACTTCGCCATCCAAGACAGAAAGAAGAAGAGATCTAATCGAGGGGTTGTCAACTTCGATTAGGGAGATTGCTACGGGTAAGTGAGCGATTTCAATTGTAATCTCCTTCTTTTCTTCTTCAGTATGGTGAGGGGGTTGAATCCATTTGGCCAAAGGGTTCAACATTGTCTTTGTTAATCTTGTAATTTCATCTGAGTTATAGAGATTAGAATTTGTCCATGTGACATAGTCATCGCCATGATATAGTTATTTTTATCTGTTCTTGGTGTCCGTTAGACGGGGGTTGGTTATTTTAGGTGGATTGGCCTAAGTTTTTGCTACGATAACGTCTCGGACTCGGTATCGGAGCGTAGGATGGCATGTCCGATTTCCAATATCTGGTATCAGAACAAGGTTCATTCGTTCTGGTCTGATCGCAACATGGTATCAGAACTTTTAGGGTTTTGGCAACCATGTTTACTGAGCAGATGAAAACTGTACGATCACCCTCATAGGGGAAAACTGGACGATTTGAAAGCCAAGAATGGAGGATCTACTTTGGTACAAGGACTTGCATGATCCATTGGAGGTTGATGTCACTAGTACGTCGGTGACCTACAGCTATCCGTCAGTAATCCGTCGCTAGTCCGTCGTTGCGCTTGTCATTATTCCCAGAATAATTAGTCCTGCTATGCTCAAACCTGTCAATATATATAATATATATATATATATATATATATATATATATATATATATATATATATATATATATATATTAGGATATTTAGATTTAGGACTAACTATTTAGGTAAAATAAATACAGTTAAGTACAAATAAGAATGTAATTAGATAGGACTGAGAAAACTTATATATGCTTTGGTCACCCGATCATCTACGAGCTTTCCATCATTCTTTCGCTTATGGGTACGCTCTAAAATTTTGGAAATGTCGACGGTGTTAGGGTCTCCGCTTGTCCTGGCGACCTCCTCGAACTGTAACAATTAAAAAAAATTAATAAATAAACATTAAAATTAAATAATTGAAGAAATAATAAGTAAGAATACTCACCATCCGTCGATAATGCTCTGAAATTAGGATGGATCCACCCGTGTGGTGAAAACCCTTAGCACGGGCAGCCTCTGCCTTCTCGCACTTGGCCTTATAGGCCGGAGTGTCCATATTCTTCTTCATCTCCTCCCAAAATTCTTCCTTTAACCACTGCTTGCGATGATCTCCAGGGAATGTAGCCAATGCCTTCTGGCCGTTGACCATATCCTTCAACCTTTTGCTGGCGACAGACTTGTAGCACTTTCGGATCGCCTGATCTCTGTACGCCGGCCACCAGTACAACTTCTGCAAATAAAAAAATAAAAATAAATGAGCAAATATTTAAGAAATATTATAAACAAAGACGATATTATTTATGCATACCCAAGCATATCTATCCAAATAAATCGTGTATTAAGTGGGATGACCCCGAAGTTCAGATAGGGACCATGGAATTGACAACGCATCAAGTAGCCCAAATCTCTACCAGCCTAGAGTGGAAAGAACCTGGAATAAGTAAACAATGTACCATTAGAAAATAAAGAGAGTATAAATAAATGTATATAATAATAATTATATACTTATGTCGCTCCATCGGCCCACAGATCGGGACGACTGATGCTGGCTGACCGTTCTAATAGAGTAGGAGGGTCTGCAAATCTTGGTCGACATATGTACACTCCATGGTCCACCAATAAGCCAAAATATGGATTCGCCCTAGTAGGAGCGACATGTGTAGTCTCCGGTAGAAGTCGAATCAGTCGAACCAAGGGGAGCACCAGCACCAGTAGGAGTAGATGCTGAGAAAATATCAGGGCTAGCTCCGCCTACCGATGAACAAGTGACAATAGAGATAAGCCATCCTTCTCATCAATAAAGTCGTCCTCGCTAACTCCTCTACGATCTGCAACTGGAGTAGTAGGAGGAGGAGGGCGGAATAAAGATCCTCGAGATCGTCCATGGCCTCGTACCGCCATATGAAAATTTGAAAGAAATAAAAAATAGTGTAATAATACAAATAATCAATGCAAATCTAATATAAATAAAAAAATGGTGTGATGATACAAATAATCAATGTAAATCTAATAGAAATAAACAATGTACACATAATAGATGCATGCAAGGGATAAGAAGATTATGATCTATTACTTAAATTCCTAATGCCATGTGTATGTAACATGGCTAGCTCGCCTACACTAGTAGGACTGTGGTCCTGTACCAAAAAATATTAGAGACTCCTGTGTCTTGAACTGGCTTTGGTGTGCCAGGAAACACGGATGCAGGAATTCCTTAGCATAGTATTACTATGTGATGCACTTGCAACTTCCTAGTTTTAGTGAGTCCATTTTGGTTCACCCATCAAAACTAGGATGTTTGTTCATGCTCAAATAAATGATTGGCATGTGTCAAATTCTTTAGTCAAAACCACTTCGAATGTTTACAAAACCACTTTCAAAGTGGTTTATGTTGAATGGATTTGACAAGTGTCAATTTTTTGTTGGAGGGTGAACAAACACCCTAGTTTTGGTAGGTGAACAAAAATGGACTCTAGTCTTAATTATGTAGTGAGATTTTTGCTTTTTACCAACATTTGGAGTTGTGCATTTCATGCTTCAAAGGGGGTTGTTTTATTATCGTTGGTAGTCCCAGTAGCCTGATCGAATAGGGGAATTTTTTTGGACATGGAAAGCATATGTGCCAAATGTAAGAGGGCGCTCCAGTGCCACAACGCTCCCGGTGATTGTTGCATTCTTCGAATGCGAGCCAATTTCTTTTATTGCGTTGAATGCACCACTCTTATCACTTTAAGGGGTGTTTAAGACTATGTTAGTGGCTATATGCTTGGTTTTTAAATGTTGCTTCTCATGAAATCTCTTTTTTAAATGTTTACAATGAAGTTATCTAAGCTTGGAGATAAGTGGAGAATGTTGAATGCTTGTGCTTGGATTTGTAAGATTATTTGCGAAAAAAAATTATTGACTTTTCTCGCTTCCTGTATTTACTTTGTTGCTCTGGGAGAAAATTTTGCAAGCCCAAATGTTTAGACCCTCGAGGCACAAAGATGGACATGGACTCATAGACACAATATAGATATGCGGTATGGACACTTTTGAAATACAAAAGTAGTTATCAATGTTGCATCAATATAACCAGTTATCTATGTTGCATCAATATAACCACATGTAGAGACATGTTACATGGAGCATGATTCTATCATGTTCGAGTAATATAGGTCACCGAACTTGAGTGGCTCCTGTGGTTACCGAGGAGAGGTTTAAGACCCCGAGGGTGGCAGAAGATCAGTTGATCGAGCCACGAAGGCGTATTATTTCTTCCATTTATTTTGTGGGAGTTGGGGGACAATGGATCCAACGTGCATGCAATACAGCATGCACAAAGTCCCGTGCGTCTCACCGGGCATCTCAAAAAAAAAGGTCAGGGTGTGAAGTGGGTTGGGCAGCCCGAAGCTCATCCTGATTAAAACCAGGTTGGGCCGGCCTAGGCCCAGACAATGTATAGGACCGGCTGTCCTGTTTTGAACCTAGAGACAGACTAGGACCCCCCCACCCCACCCATCCAACTCGAGCCCCCGGCCCGTAGAACCTAACGGGTTCGGACTAGATTTCCCAATGGACTAGCTTAGATCGGCCTGGTCGGGAGTCTGGTCCAGGCCCGATCAGAATCCGATCCACCCCCACCCCCCTATGTGGGTCCCCCACGTGCAATAAATAAATAACGATTGATTTCTTTTACCATTTTATTCCCTACTAACCATTATTATAACATTGGGGAATATTTTGGTAAAAAATTACAACAACCCATTTTAGGGCAATTAGTCTTTTTAGGAAATATATGGTAAAAATACTCCCATATTTAACCATGTCTGAACATTAATTACATGAATATTTGGACTATTTGCTGAAAATGAACCAAAATACTCATACAACTATATTCTAAAGGTATAGTCATTTGCATTCATTTTTTTAAGTATGCGGATTAATTCATCCGAATTTACCAGAACACAATTTTTTTCTCTCTTCTAATACTTGCATTTTATTTGGTAAATTAGCTACTTTTTGAAAACTGAAGTAAAAAAATCACAAGAGTGTTTGAGAAATCAGACTAGGCTTCAACTTGATCGACCACCACCAAGCTACAACACTTATATATCCGACTTTGAAGAAAATCAAGTTAAGATTTAAGTATTTTTTATTATATTATTAAGTAGTTAATAGTTCTGTTCTAAGTAGATCAAGGTTAATTTACCTGAATTATTTTACCAAATTATATATCACAAATGATTAGGGAGAACATGTCTTAGATCCCAACAACTTAAAACTAATATATAAACCTGCAACATTGTAATAATGCAAAAAAGTTGAGGTAAGTAGTTTCAAAATAGAAATAAGCACATTTAGATGCATTAATTAGTTTATAAGGAAACACAAGTTTTGTCGAACCTATTTGATTCAACTATTCAAATTAGTAGCAACTCTAGTTTAAATTCTAAGTTATCTCAAACTAAGAGTATAGTTCAAAGGAATAAACTAAATCATTCTTCCCTCTCAATTGAAGAAATGTCCTTGTATTTAAACTCCAATGATGAAGATGATGACGTTTCTGGATTATATGTTTTAGATTAATGTCTATAGTGCCTCACTCCTCGTGGTTCACCATGTAATACCCATGGCTTGTTAACTCAATCTTGAACTGAGTATTTGGGGAAACCTTGCCGGTATCGATTGATTACGATGAAATGCAATGAACCTTTCCAATTGATGGATCGACTTCTATTGAAATGAATCCAAGAGTTTTCGTTGGATGTTTTCTTTCGCTACTCGGTTTTGATGAATGCATTTTCGTGTTGGTTTTCGATGATTGGTTTTCATTGTTCACTTTCTTCGTATTTCACATTCATTCCGAATCTTGAGAGAAAGAGACCAAAGTATGCTAATCAAATGTTGGTGCCAATGTAGGATGCTTAGGAGGAGCGTGAATGGCGCGTGAAGTCCCTCATTCTCTCGAACAAGATTCATTTAGGTGAGTTACTTTGATCGGGCTAACATTTATCTCCACGCCCTAAGAAAATGATATCTAGTCTACTCTTTTGTTGCATCCCTCTGTCAACGATACCACAAGAACAAAAGATAATAGAAGATTAATGAATTGAATCAAATGCTAGATCATATGCTGCTATAATCTGTTTCGTATGAATGAACATCTGCTCTGTTGCTAGTATGCTTTTAAAATATAGACATGGACATACAACTTGTATACGTTGAGATGAATAAGAAGAAAGGCATGAAATGAATGTGTCACATATCTGTTAAGGCACGAAATGAACGTGTCATATATCTATTAAGATGTGAAATAAACGTGTCATGGCCCGTATACAAATCTGCTACATCTGATAGAAATGCTAAAAGTGCATTGGTCTCGACAACTTGTGCACAAGGTATCGTCTCTCGGATGGATTCTTGGAGCGCCTCGACCACTCGGCCTAGAAGAGATTAGGGCACCCTGAGGTAAAAGAGACCTCATGATTAGGGGTGTGTTGTGTCTTTAGCGACGAACTAAACCAAAGATTCACAGCAGCTAATGATGGGAATGACCCGTGGACCATCATGTAGATAGGATACAAGCATCACACTATGAACTTCATTATCTACAAGAATGGAACATAAATTATTCGTTATGCAAATTGTGCTAACCTTGTCTTGTGCAAGGATGACTGTAGGCGATGGGTAAGATATATTGTGCAAGTACTTTCTACTGTTTATGCTTCTTAAGAATTGTTAAAAAGAACTAGACAAGTAAAAGACCACATAATAAACGTATGCTGGCTTCACTGTCTACTTAATGCAGATTTATGTGAGTTCGGCCAAAAACTGCTCACCAGTACATGATGTGTACTGACCCACATTGTGGGCACCATTTCAGATAGCAAGGAGACATGGGGACTTTCGGTGAGACACTAAAGCTCGTCTAGCCCAGTGGAGCTTGGTTGATCGCCTCGAAGCTATTTTTATTTTCAAGTCCAGTTTGTAAGTTTTCTTTGAAGGTGTCTTTACTTTTCGTCTATATAATAAAGGGTATGATGTATGGACATTGTGGCTATTATGAAAAGAGTTTCAAAGAGAGATATATAAGCTAAACTATGGCATTTTGAGTCACAAGCTTTGTACTTTGTAATCCTATCAAGTTATCAATAAAAGAAGTATTTTCTATTTCAAATCTTTGTGTCAAATTTGGTTTTCTGCAATTAAAAGTGTTGTATGCATGTGTTTTGCTTGTCTAGTTGTATTGTGCAAGTACTGGCCTTATGCAAGCGCAACTTAGGCTTGCACGACATCACATCTTAGCGAGGATGAACGATCCCGCAGGGATAAAAGCGAGGACGAACGACCCTTGTAGGATCGGGGCATGATAATGTCCCTACTCGGATTAAGACATAACATTTTGCTTCACGCTTGCAGCATTTTCACCAAACGATTCGACATAGTGGTGAAGCATACGCACAAAAAAACTTACCTTGTACTTTTTTCTATGGCACGTGATCTTCTGATAAACTTGGTGTACATAGTAGCATTAGAATCTTGTTTTAGTTCAGGTTCAAGAATGCTAAGCAAGAAGAGAAGCAGAATGCTACCATATATTTTGGAAGTTCGCGTTCACGATTGGATTCATGCGAAAAGATGAACTTGAGATAAAAATATCGACATTAATGAATTGGTCTTTCAATCCCTTACTATTTTTAGAAGTTGAAGAATGAAGCAAGGAAATCTTGCAGAGTTAGATCATTTATTTGAAAATCGAATATTTGAAGATATCGTAGATCGCCAACAAATTAAAAATAAGTGGCAATGAAGACCAAAGATTGAAGATGAAAATTATACTTTTACTCTTTCAACTTTTCTAAAACTTAAATAAAAATTTCATTAAAATTTTAAATTAGTTAAATTCTTTATTCTCATTATTATTTTTTACTATTTTTGAAATAGCGAAAGGTCTAAAGCCCAAGTCCTGTCATGCCACAAAACTAGAATACTGGAGAGCGGGGACTGACATAGTCCACTACACCAAAATAGTCATTTCCTAACGACTATAAGCGTTAGAAAAATTATTACTAACGGTTTTTTGCCGTTGGTAGTACGGCGTGGGGAATTTTCCTAACGATTATAACCGTTAGTAAAATAAATTTCCTAACGGTAAAAAACTGTTAGAAAAATTAATTTCTAACAGTAAAAAACCGTTGGAAAATTCACTTTCCTAACAGTAAAAAACCGTTGGTAAATTCACTTCTCTAACAGCAAATACTATTGGTAAAAATAAATCTACTCACAGTAAAAAACCGTTAGAAAACTGAACACAACCTTTGAAATTTTCAACAGTTTTTTAACTGTTACAAACAATTTTTTTTAAAATTAATCAGTGGCTCTATCAAGCCGGAGCTGTCAACTTTCAATTATCAACCAATATTCATTATAAAAATATAATTTACACAAGACAATCCACCAATACACATTCAAATTAATAAACAAAACCACTAGTAACATTTATAAATAAACAGATGCATAGTTACAATTATTCTTCATATAATGGTATCTCACCATATGCATTAAATAACCTCTTAAGGTATGAAAGAAACCAACTGATATGCTTCCTTCAACGTGAAGCTCCAAGAAACACTGAGCCATCATGTTAACAGTCAAACACATGATACTCTCCTAGTACCACTGTCTGTACACGCACTCCACATATTCAACTAGAGTACCATAAGTAATACGAAGAGCTACAAGGACCTCAGAAGGGAAGTCGACGTGTCCAGGGTGATGAGATTGATAAGTACTAATTTCCTGATCTTTCTTCCTTGTAGGCTTTAAGATCGTCATCAGACATGTTGACTTGATTCTGATACCAGCAATGCTTCAGCAGCACAAATATCGGTCATCCTGACATCTCCAGGAAATTCCTGTGCAATGATCTCGGCAGCAGACACAAAAGAGTCCGTCAATGTGGAATTCCCTGAAAATTAAAGAGTCCGTCAATGATCTCGGCAGCAGACACAAAAAACAGTTCTGAAGAGGACGTAAAAGTTTTATATTCTAACGAATTCCAAATGCTCTTTGGCATGAATAGTCCTAAAGTCTTCCCTAACAATCTCTGGCCCTCTATTACAAATTTCTTAATCTAAAAGGAAAATAATTTTGAACGAACTTGTTATTACATACTGTATACTTCGACTACAATTTAAGACACCATCTCCTAACAAGAAAACATGACAATTGGAAAGGCAAGGTACTCAAGGAGATACAAAATCAATAATGTGAGGAGCTAAGAATTGGGATTTGGAGATTAGAAGACATCCTATGTTCCTGTGGTTCAAGTCTATCAAGTTTTGTCATGGACAGGATGGCATTTCCTCTAATCCCTTCTGAATCACCAAATGTGGTCTGTCACAAACATTCCAAGGGAGAAACTGATAATATTCTTCAATCCCCAGATAAATATAAGTACCTTATATGCCCCTCTTGAGCCTCGATTCTCAACTCTTTTTATGCAATAACACTACACACCCAGCCCACAAACCTCTGAGACTACATATCCTTTCCTCTCTTTTCTCTTATTTGGTTGATCAAAAGAATAGGGCTGACTCGGGACCTCAATATTTATTCAGGCCAGATCTGGTTTCTTACTAGTAAAGCATGTCCAAACATACTCTTAATTCTTACGCTTAGTAAAATTTCTAAATTTCTTGAGCTTTATGAATCCAGTTGGATTTTTTTTACCCCTAAAATCTTATTTGTCCTAAAACTGTGAGGGGCGGAGAGGAGGTGAGAACGAAGGAGGGGAAGAGAGAGAGATTACCCTAAAATCTTCTTCCTTTTCCTGACGCTCCTTGTCTGCAACCGCCTCCTTTCTCGCCTCTGCTCTCTTCCTTTATGCACACCCTTCCTTCTCCATTATCAGCCTCAGGGCCTTAACCACCTCCTTCCTCGTGAAGGACCCATCCTCATTGTCCCTCTCCAGCTCAACTCTGACCCCCATCTCCTCCAGCATCCGGGCGTTGATCCCCTGGTCTCTGAACATCGGCAACAGAACGAGCGGGTGCCCAAACTGCAAGATCTCCACGATCGAACCCAACCCGCAGTGCATCAGGAACCCCCCACGGACGGGCGGGCCAGGATCCTCAGCTGGGGGGCCACCCTGCCACCACCTTCCCGTGGACTCTCGTGCGCTCCTCGAACCCCCGCGACAGCATCTCCACGTCCTCCGCCGCACTGGAGGGCCTCCGCAATGCTCACAGGAAAGGAAGCTCGGAGGCCTCGAGGCCGAGGGCCAGCTTGTACAGCAGCTCGAGGCCGAGGGCCAGCTTGTGCAGCAGCTCGACGCCGACCGTCACCTCGCTCCCTAGAGCAACGTATACTACCGACTTCTTCACCCGCTCCTCCAGCCATCCTATGATCTATTCCTCCGACTCGTCGCTGCCGACGCAGGATCTATCGGCTACCGCGAAGGGAGGAGCCCGACGGCGACGACCGGGTTCGGGTAGACCCGTTCGAGGTACGAAATCCACTCGGGCTCCAGCTCGGCGCAGGTGCGCACCCGACGACCTCACTCGGACTCCAGCTCGGCACAGCCTATGTAGAGAGGAGAGGAGGAGAGGAACCTCTCTTAGGGCCCGAGAGGAAAAAAGGATGGGAAATGAGGGATTTGAAAAGTGTAACCCTCAATAACACTTAGTCTCTCACGTGAAACTCACATGCTTGGTAGATTTTTATCTTATTAACCTTGCTAACAGTTTTAATTGTTACCAAATAATTAGTATGTGTTATTAATATAAAATTTTATTTATTTTTATTTACCAACCATTTTTTTATGTTCCTAACGGTTTTTTATGTTGGTAATTAGTAATGGTAAAAAATCGTTAGTAAACTCAAAAATAGTGTGTTAGAAAATCCCTCTTTTGGTGTAGTGGTCTAGCTAAGCAATACGAAGTACTCCGGTATCCTATATTGCGGTCACAATTGTCAATTATGTTGGGTATCTTAGCATGCAATCAATCTATAGCCTAGATCAGATCTCATATCCGCAGGCAATAACAATGAAATAACAAGTAAGAGTGAAATAATATATTAAGCAAGTAGGACCAAACGGTCGAAACTCATATAATAATCAAGATGTCTATAGTATGAAATAATGCAGACAAGACCTTTCCACGATTCCTGACATGATATAGAACTGAAGAACATCCTTCAAGTCAAGTCTGAAAGATCCATAGGGTCTATCACTAGTAATCTAGGAACAATCCATGATTGGTTAGGCCAACCGTAACATGTACCAGAAAGGAAGGCTCAAGAAAGGGCAAAGAAAACAACAAAGTAAAATATGGTAGGAAAACATATAGAAACAACAATAATCAGGGTAGAGGATCATGCGCTACCAACGCACGATTACAAATATAAGAAGCAATCCGACAACTAACACAGGTAAGAAACAAAAAATCATAACAATTATCCTAACATCCACTAATACCTACATCTCCACTGAAATTCGTAGTCTGCCATCGGAACGTTAATCTATCCCTACACCAAACAAGGACAAGGGAATGGATTATTATACCGAGACAACGTTACGTAGCAGCCAACTTAGCAAGCAACATACCATATAATTTAGGTGAATAAATGGCTACTTTAATGTCTACGACTCACTATGTAGTATCATGGTTACCCAGTAATAATATATAGGAATCCTCAAATCGTGCTATGTCCGAGTAGGGCTAGCGGGACCAAGTAACAATGCATAGCAGATAAGGTAAGCACCGGTACCTCCTAAGGCCATCATGCAAAATAGATCAATCAAATAAGACATATAGTAGTCGGATACTGCCATCCACTAATGCAGATGGTATGTAATATCCATGGAGGCCAACCTTTCACTTCATGACTAATGTCTGAGGCTGGCCGGCATACACGATCTCTGGATCCCGTTCTCTTCTAATGCTTCTACTAATTTTAGTTACCTAGATTTGTTGGTCCATTAGTTAATGATCACACCTAATTTTGATAATCAACGTCAACTTTGGTCAATACGCAAAATACATATACTGCTACATGTTTACAGGTTTCAAGTCAGAAGAATGTATGCATCCTAAATTTGTATCCTACTGCTACAAAATACAAACATCGCATCGTCATCAAGAACCCAAAGGCAATGGAATCAAGATGAAGCCTTTTCATATTTTTTGTATTTTTTACTTTTATTTAGTCTAGAAAATATGTAAGGTTGATCGAGATCGGTACTGGCTTAGGTTTTTTTTAGTCCACAAATATTATAGCCTACCTATCCACTTATACATAATCCAAAGTCCACATTCTAAAAAGCACAAAACCTAACATATTTGACCCAAAATGTTTTGTTCTGACCCTGGCAGAACTCGGCCAGAACTTGGCCTGAGTTCGGTCCAGTCAGTTTCATATTTGTTTTAAAATTCCTCCAAATCTGCATCCAACGTTCGAATACGAGATTTCTGCATCCGAACTCTGTCCGAATTCGGTCTATAAAACACTATAAGTAGAGAAAACTTTCACATTCAAATCACTCATTCATTCAATCTTCTCTTCTTTATTCATTTCTAAGTATTCTCTACGAGCTACACTTTCAAATCAAGCCTATACTACTCTTAGCCAAGCCAGTACAGTTTCTGTTTAATTTAGAGTTTGGTGTTGAAAAGTTGTATCAAAGACTCCATTCAGAAAATGTTTCAATTTTCAAAGCGTCCTCTGGAGTCGGTCGTGCGCTCATCGCCAAGAACGGTGTTGTAAGAGACTACAAGCTCTCAATTAGCTTGTGCCATAGTGGATTAATTTCGAGCAAGAGTACTCGAGACTGGACTAGTCATTTCAGAGGGAAACCAATATATATTGCTATGTCACTGAGTTTGATCTTCTTGACTCTTACTTTACTGCAATTCATTTAATGTCATTTACCTGCCATAGTATATAAGTTCTGGATTTTTTTAATTGGTGATATTTTCTGTTGCACACGTACACACTCTATTCACCCCCCTATAGGTGCTCAACGGTCCTACAATTGGTATCAGAGTAGGTTTTACATATACATAACCATCTAAAGAGTATATTTATCTATGACAACCGTTAACTCTATATTCAACGATGAAAGACAATCCACAAATAGATCCCACTATTTCATGGAACGAATTATACATATTGAAAAACATGGATGAGTTCCTTTCTAAAGTCACTGGACTTTGATCTTTGGTCGATAGTAATAGACGGTTATAAGAACCCGCCTAGAACAGTGATTGATGGTGTATTAGTAGATCACAAGCCACATGACAAATATACTGAGCATGAAAAAACACAGGCTATTCTAGATGCATGAGCCATCAATGCTATTATGTACAATTGACAAAATCGAGTTTAATCGTGTATCAACCTGTACGTCATCTAATAAAATTTGAAGACTTCTTAAGGTAACTCATAAAGGGACTTCCCAAGTGAAGGAACCAAAATCAGTATATTAACACAGGAATACGAGTCTTTCAAGATGAAACTCGGTGAGTCAATTACACAGATGTTCACTCATTTTCTTGATATTACTAATCCTTTACAATCTCTTCATAAGGATTTAGCAATCATGAGAAGATCAGGAAGGTACTGTGGGCTCTAACAAAGAACTGGAACCCGAAGGCCACTGCAATCATAGAAGGAAACGACCTCACCACGATGACATTGGAGACACTGATGGGTAAGCTCATGACCCATGAGTTGGACTTGCAAGAATTTGAAGAAGCAACTCGAAAGAAAAATTAATTGCCTTCAAAGCTCAAGCCAGAAGAGTTCATGCAATGATTCTGATGAAGAAGATTCTGATGGTGATGAACAGGCCCTACTGGTTAAAAACTTTAGAAAATTCTTAAAGTTTGAGAGATCAAACCAAAAGAAGAAAGACATCCATGAAACAACGAAGAAGAAACAATCTGATTTGGATGCAAGAAATTAGGGCATATAAAGAAGGACCGTCCACTTGCGAAGAAAAGCAGTCCATATGACTGATCGAGATCGAGCAGAAAAGCTATAACTGGTCGAAAGTATGCAAATACCAACATCTGGCAGAAAGTGAGGCCAGTGAGTCAGAGAGGAGGACAGACCCAGTAGTAGTGCAAATGTCTATCTGATGGCATACAATAAGGTATCTGAAAACCCTCTGTATGATGATTTTACTTTTGATGAGTTAGAAAATGCCTTTAGCGAACTACTTGAAGAGCACAAAAATGTGTTAGACAAGTATTAGCAATCTCGCAAAGACATTAAGGCATACAAAATCGAAGTACCTAGATTATCTAATCTTATTGAAGACATTAAAGAGACATCTACTACCGGTAACACGGAAGAGATAGCCAAACTTAAATTAGACTATCATAAGGCTATCATCACCATAGAGAAGAAATAAATAGACTATGTCAAGGTGCAAGAACTTTATGACTTAGAGAAGAAGAGACACTTAGTCACTGAGCAAAGTCTCACGGATATGCCTACTAAATTCAAGGAGTCTTATGCTCTCTCTAAAAAGTTAGAGATCAAGTTAGGCAAATAGATCATCCCTGTTACACACCTAAGGTTAGTCCTTACACCAAGCATACAACAAAAAAGACTAAACCAAAGAAAGCACATAAGCAACACGTTTCTCACAATCAGGCTTTCACGTACAAGTTTCCAAGAAAGACACAAAAAGCATGTCAACACAGAAACGAAGAGCACTATTTCAAAAATCATATGTACATATTGTGGTACACACAGGGACATATCACAGTATTGTAGAGCTAGAAAACTAGTTGACACAAATATACTTGCTTGGATTCCTAAGACTAATCATAATAGACCCTTAAAAAAATAGGTAGCAAAGGTTACATCTACCCATTTTGTAGGAGGACCCTCAACCCTCTCATGCTAAAAGCAAGTAGATACTCGATAGCGGATGTTCGTGGCACATGACAAGTGATGCGTCTTTATTCGCTACACTATCGATGAAGAGAGAAGGGTATGTTTCCATTGGCAATAATCTTCGAGGTGATATTATAGGAATAAGTATTGTTGGTATTTCTTCATAACCAGAAATCAAAGACGTTTGTCTAGTCACAGAATTGAAACACAATCTATTGAGCATAAGTCATTTGGCATATAATGGTTATAACATCAATTATATGAAAGACAAATGTTCTATATATGAGAACTCTACTGGGAATCCCGTATACGAAAAGATTAGGAAGACAATATTTATGCTTTTTTCTATAATGTACTAACAGTACAGGTAAGTGCCTATTAGCCAATCAGGATAAAAGCTGGCTATGGCATAGGAGGCTAGGACATGCAAACATGGACACCATCTCAAGGCTATGCACTAAAATGCTGGTAAAAGGACTCTCAGAAATTACGTTCAAGAGAGATATGGTATGTTCAGACTGTAAAAAGAATAAGGCAACTAGGTCATCTTTTAAATCCATCAACGCTGTAAGCACTTCTAGACCTTTGCAGTTAACACATATGGATTTATTTGGTCCTAGTAGAGTCGCTAGTCTTGGGTAAACTTTATACTTTTGTAATAGTTGATGATTTCCCGCGTTATACTTGGGTGTACTTTTTATCAAACAAAAGTGATACTATTTTTGAATTTTAAATATTTTGCAAAAAGGTACAAAACAAAAAAGGCTTCATGATTACTCGAATCCGAAGTGATCATGGTGGTGATTCTAAAATACCGATTTCAAAAAGTGTTGTAATGATAATGGATATTACCATGAGTTTTCTTGTCCTAAAACTCCTAAACAAAATTATGTTATGGAGCGAAAGAATCGTACTATAAGCGATATGGCTAGAGTCATGCTGAATCAGCGTAATCTTTCTAAATATTTTTGGCAGAAGCTGTAAGTACAGCCTATCATATTTGAATAGGGTGTTAATTCGACCTATATCAAAGAAAACCCCCTATGAATTGTGGTTTGGAAGGATTCCAAATATTTCTTATTTTAAAGTTTTGTTTGTTGTTGTTTTATCCTGAACACAAGGACAACTTGGGTAAGTTCAACTCAAAGACAGATGAAGGGATATTCTTCGGGTATGCTACCAAGAGTAAGGGATATAGAATTTTTAATAAAAGATCTATGATTGTTGAAGAATCTATTAATGTTACTTTTGATGATATCACAGTCAGAGATCTAGCGACAGTGATGACGAAGATGTACAAAACAAATCCAAAGGCACCTGAAGATACTGCTACCAATGATAGAGTCTACCGAAAAATATAAAATTTATGCCAGACCATCCAGAACACTTGTAATAGGCGATGTATCTAAAGGAGTAGGTACGCGTTCTTCTACTAGATATATGGAAGCAAATGTAGCTTTCATTTCTCAATTAGAACCTAAGTCAGTAACGGATGCTTTTTTAATAAATTTTGGATTGATGCCATGCAAGAGGAACCTAATCAATTTGAGAGAAACCAAGTTTGGGAACTTATTCCTAAACCTATTGGTCAATCGATAATTGGTACCAAATGGGTATTCAAAATAAACTGAGTGAGGATGGACATGTTCTACGCAATAAAGCAGGTCTAGTTGCACAAGGTTATAATCAAGAAGAAGGAATTGATTATGACGAGACATATGCTCCTCTTGCTAGATTTGAGTCTATTCGTATGTTTTGTACATTTGCATATTTTTACAATTTTAATCATTTCAAATAGATGTAAAAAGTGCATTTTTGAATGGCTTTTTAAAGGAAGAGGTTTTTGTAAAACAATCCCCTAGATTTAAAGATTTTCAAAAACCTAATCACGTTTTCAAGCTAAGAAAAGCACTCTATGGACTCAAATAAGCACCGTGCTTGGTATGAACGCTTAAGTGCTTTCCTACTTTGTTTATCAAATCTTCACTTGACATTATTTTACTTGTGCAAATTTACGTTGATGACATTATTTTTGGTTCTACTAATGAAAAACTTTGTCAAAAATTTTCTAAGTATATGCAGAGTGAGTTTGAAATGAGTATGATAGGAGAGCTCAACTACTTCCTAGGACTCCAGATCAAACAGCAGTCGCAGGGAACCTTCATCAATCAAGCCAAGTACATGAAAGATATGCTAAAGAATTATGACGATAACGTAAAGCCTATAGGCACGCCAATGGCAACATCAACACGACTTGACATTGATAAAAGTGGCAAACCAGTCGACCACATAAGTATCGAGGTATGATTGGTAGTTTACTTTATTAACTGCTAGTTGCCCTGATAATGTTTAGCATTTGCATCTGTGCACGATATCAAGCTAATCCAAGGAATCACACATACGCACTGTTAAGCGTATCTTTCGATACCTTAAAGGAACTTCTAATCGGCTTATGGTATCCCAAAACTACATCGTTTGACCTAATCGGGTTCTCAGATGCTAATTTTAGTGGATGCAAAGTAGACCGTAAAAGTACCAATGGTACATGTCATTTCTAGAAAAGCTTTAGTCTCTTTGTTTAGCAAAAAGCAAAACTTCGTAGCGTTATCAACAACTGAGACTGAGTACATCACCACAGGACGTTATTGTACTTAGATTTTATGGATGAAGCAAACCCTATAAGACTATAATCTGTACTACACTAAGATTCCATTTATTGTGATAATACTAGCACTATTAATCTGACGAAGAACCTAGTATGTCATTCACACATAAAGCATATAGAAATAAGTCACCACTTTTTGTGTGATCACCAACAATACGGGAATATCTTCTTAGAGTTTATTAACACAAATCATCAACTAGTAGACAAATTCGCAAACCACTAGCTGAAGATCATTTCAATTATCTGTATCGAGAGCTAGGCATACTTGAATTTTCAGAGTCATAATGTGTCATGATTAGTAAAAATACTTAAAACTTGATATTCATTATTAATTGAAGTTATTTTGGGTACAAGTCAAAAGGGTCCTTTTGTCAACAAGGTGTAAAAGCCTAAGCAATATGGTGCCAAGTGTCTTCGGACTAACGCTAGTTGGGATCCGGCCCCTACAGCTAACCCAAGATGATGAATATTAATTAAATCAATGAATTAAAAGTTTATAGGTTATTTTTATTTTTTATTACTCAAAAAATGACCTAAAATCCAAGTGGTCGAACTCGGACCGAGTTCGAGCCGAACTCTGTGTGGAGCTTTTTATAAGCAGCAACGAACCAACACCCTCCTTTCCTATATTCATCTTCTTCTTCCACCCAAACAACCGCCTCCAAACTAAAAAACCCTAACCCTAGGTTTTAGAAAACCCCTTCCCAAACCATTAAACTCCCAAATCTTCGGATTTAAGGTTCTAGAAGGCATTCTCTACCAGTTTTTGATCTCCATTGAGGTATATTTTACTATTTCTTTCTTAATTTTTCATGGCCCCTAGAATTTTTAAGAGGAAGAAAACCAAAGACACCGCTTCATCTTCCACTTCGAAATATGAACTGATCAATGTGTTCAGTTCCTCTTATCCCGATGACAATGAGGACTATGATCCCAACCTCTTTATCTCTTCCGAAAGATCAACCCTTTGGTTCGATCAATTTCGGTATCAGGAAATTTGCCCGAGAAAAATGATAAACTTTACCGTTTTCCCGAAATATGCTTCTACTTTTGAAAACCTAGGACTTCAAGATTTTTAGAGACTTCCAACTCAATCTATGACAATACTGTCTGCATGTTTTATTGCAACTTGCAAGAAGCAGACGGCAACATTCATTCCTATTCAGCGGTAAGGAATTTGAATTTAACTCGCAAGACTTGAACGAATATTTCCTAATGCCATACATTGGTGACCCTCTCGTCGATATTACGAAAGTTAATTTTTCGAAGTTATGACACTTGAGACTTTCAAGGTAGCATTGTGTCATCCGAGTCCGGTTCCCCAGTCACGGTTGTATGCACGTCACCTTAACCAACCATTCTATGAACTTCATCGTATTATCTATTCACCTCTATTACCTAAGAAGGGAACCACTGACGAGATCACTCTCTTAGAGTTATCTTCTATGTATCATATCCACTTTGGGATTATATTTTCTTTTCCCAAGACTATGATATCATTCATGACCACTGTCGGAGGGCAGGCCACAACCTCCTATATCCAATGCATCTGACGGTTATCTTTTAAAAATTTGACATCGATTTAGAGCTTTGTGCTATGTCTGGAATGCCTTCAGAGCTCTTTATGTCTAGAAAGTTCCCTCACCCTCCTGGTGATGCTCCACTTCTACCTCCACCTGCTCCAGCTGTAGCCCCAGCAGACGCTCCAGCCCTTACAACTCCAGGCTATACCATTGATGAGCTCTATCAGCGGTTCGATGCTTTTGTCACTCTTTAGGGACAGCATCATGGCCTATATGACACACTTTAGTGATGCTGAGTTTGCCACATTTCTCAGGCCCAGGTCTTGAGAAATGCAATGGTTGATATTCAGTGGACGATGGCACACCATCCCTCTGCACCGACATACCGAGACTTGAGGATGATCCTACTTTTAGCTTCTTCGATCCAACGAAAGACTACTTTGATCCACAGCCTCCTACTGATGACGCAGACGGTCCTGATATTTGATTCATGTTTTTGGTCTAGTATTTTATGTGGACTTGTCTGGTGGTTGATGATGATGTAGTAACACTTTTTTGTATTTTGGACTACTATAGTGATATTTTATTTCATGAACTTTGGATTTATCAGTTGTAGTGTCATCTTCCTATTTATGACTAGTTGTTAGTTGTTTTTCTACTGCTGATAATCTAGTACTGCTACTGTTGATGTTTTTCTTTTTCCTACTTGAGTTGTCAACTTGCTATTTTATATCATATTTGGTATTACTCCTTTTTTTTGTTGTTCGATTCACAAATTGCGGGAGAGCAGTATTTTGAGTACATCACAAAGGGAAAGAAAGAGCATATACCAAAATAAAAAAATTGATAATTCAGAACAAGTCAGGTATATAATTTTAAAGTTTCATATTATTTCTTATATTTTGGTATAGACTCAAAGTTTGTCAATTATCAAAATAGGAAAGATTGTTGGCCCATTGGTTAATGATCACACCTGATTTTGATAATCAACGTCAACTTTGGTCGATACATAAAATACATATACTCCTACAGGTTTACAGGTTTCAAATCAGATGGATATCTGCATCCTAAATTTGCGTTCTACTGCTACAAAATATAAATATTGCGTCGTCATCAAGAACCCAAAGGCAATGGAATCAAGATCAAGACTTTTTATATTTTCTTCTATTTTTTACTTTTATTGAGTCTAGAAAAAATATGTAAGGTTGATCAGGATCGGTACTGGCTTATGTTTTTCTTAGTCCACAAATATCTTAGCCTACCTATCTACTTATACATAATCCAAAGTCCACATTATGAAAAGCCCAAAATCTAACAGATTTGGCCTAGAATGTTTCGTTTTGACCCTGGCAGAACTCGCCCCGAGTTCGGTCCGGTCAGTTTTATATTTGTTTTGAATTCCCTCCAATTCTATATCCAACGTTCGAATGCGAGATTTCTGCATCCGAACTCTGTCCGAAGTTTGCCAGAATTGGTCTACAAAAATACTATAAATAGAGAAGAACTTTCACATTTCCAAATCACTCATTCATTCAATCTTCTCTTCTTTATTTATTTATAAGTGTTTTCTACAAGCTACGCTTTCAAATCAAGCCTATACTACTTTTAGCCAAGCTAGTACAGTTTCTGTTTAATCTAGATTTTGGTATTGAAGAGGTTTATCAGAGGCTACCTTTAGAAAACGTTCCAGTTTTCAAATCATCCTCTAGAGTCGGTCGTACGCTCGTCGCCAAGTACGGTGTTGTAAGCTCTCAATTTGCTTGTGCCATAGTGGATTAGCATCGAGCAAGAGTACTCGAGACTGGAATAGTCCTCTCAGAGGAAAACCAATATATATTGCTGTGTCATTGAGTTTTATCTTCTTGACTCTTACATTACTGGAATTCATTTACTATCATTTACCTGCCATAGTATATAAGTTATGGATATTTTTTAATTAGTGATATTTTCTGCTGCACACGCACACACTCTATTCACCCTTCTCTAGAGGTGCTCAATGGTCCTACAAGATTAACCCTATATTTATATAGTCTCACATGTTGTGGTCACATGATCATCTTATAGATGTCGTACCTCTGCACAAGTACGCTAAGTATGAATCCATATCGGCTCATGGAGTCCCCAGTCTAGATTCATACTTAGTATAATGCAACAAGCAATCATTCACTATAACCATGCTAAGGCTACTGACCAAGTACTATATTCCTGCTGGAAGATGAAATATACCACCATGTAACACGTAGGATTATATATCACCTCAGTACACACGTAGGTTAGCACCACAGTGCACAAATAAGATAACACCAGTACAGATACCAGTAATCAAGTCAGAACATGGACAATCAGGCAATCACATGATCTTTCCACATCGTGGCCTAGGTATCAGCTCAGCTATACAGTCAGAATCTCTACTATTAATAGCATCTCAAGTGTACAGGTGAGCCTACAGCTGTAACCATCAAGTTGGTCTATCCATCGGATCAATCTATCAATAGTCCTGCCATCTATGATGGAAATGAATATCAGATCAGAAAATACGATCACTAGACACTATGCCAATCACCATGAGCAATTTTAGGCCCTCTGCTAACAAGAATCCATCAAATCAATGATCACAGGATATCAAAAATAAGTCTCCCAACTACCGGGATATATAACAATGGTATCATCTAAACAGGGTTAGCCATCCATATCAAATAAGGGACATGACCACTAAGTACTGCCCAACTATACAAGATCACTAAGGTTTGGCAAATAAAAAATGATACCAGGTTTTGGGCGTTTGGAAAATCGGGTAAAAACTATATATTGATAACCTCGTTATTTGTCTTGTTCCGCGAAACACTCTTACAATAATCAAAATCTAGGAATCCACATGAGACTGCAAATCAATAGTCCAGATCATACCTCCAATTTAAAATGTTATTCAATCCCCGAATTCATCCAAAGTTCACAATTCCGATATATAGGACAACCTCTAGTCCTATCTGACTAAACTGGAACAACACCTAGAAAGAATATGCTGAAACAAGAATATAACAATTAATGCTACTAAAAAATTGTAAGGAAATGCATGAACCACTCTGGAGCATATATAGGCCCTTAAACCAAACAAGGACCAGGTTGTTGGTTGTCTTTCGAGTAGAAACTGTTTACAAAAACAAAAGTTTCTTTACAAACTAAGAAAAAAAGATACAAGAGTATAATTTGATTCTAGGAAGTACAACTGTAGGAATCTGATCTGAAGATGATCACTTTATAACTTGGACGATGCGATATTGAAGATACGAGCCTATGGAGAATGCGGCAGCACTTTATCAGGAGATTATGATCATTAGTGATCCCTTAGAACTGATTTGGAACTATATTTATAGAGTTTTGAAATAACTATCAAGCAGTTATTTGAGTGGCGTGTACTGTATTTTGTGCGCCATTCACTCAGTTGCACGAACGATTACCTAAACTGTTGGGGACACGTGGCACTCTATAAGAGAGATCGCGTGGTCGTGGGCAGTGTAGTGGACACATTTTTGAGATTACTGGCAAGCGTGCCACATCATCTGGCTTCTGAATAAAAATTGACTAGGTGGCGCCAACTTGATAGGTGGTACCAACTCGATAGGTGGCACCAGGCGCAACTTGATAACTGGCGCCCTTTACTCAGTCTGTCAGGTTTGTGGTAATTAATTACCTTGTGCCAAATGATAGCTAGCGTGAGCTAGCTGTCAGCATTAATTGCAGAGACTGACACAGTCTTCTCGAGCGTCGCGTTGCTTGGAATTTGAAGAGATTTCCTTCGACCGACGAGCCGTCAGTCATCATGATGATTTAACAGCTTCTCGAGGAAGCTTGCCATGTGGCGCTGGCACACCAAATGATCCGCCCCGCCCCGCACCTTAATGACGCGCTATTTTGATGCTGTGCCATTTCATTAATGGTGCCTAATCATTTTGATCTCTACAAGACCCCCTTTAAAGTTTACAAAGTTGAATGATTTCAAAATTTGAAATACTTTGAATTAGATGTGACGATATGAGTGGCGTGTGACAGCATGGCAACCGACTCTTTGTCTTCTTCCTCCCAATCTCAGAAGCTTCTCCGATCATCATTAATGGCACCGAAGAAATCAGCTGCTGATAAGGGCAAGCGGTCGCCGAAAAGTTGCGTGCGTCATCGATGAGGTCGCCTCAGTATGCACCACCGTCGCGAGAGTCGAGAGGGCGAACCCACCACTCAAGGTGATTGCTGGAGAATGATGGAATTTGGGCGCCACCTGATGGCAGCGCAACATGCCAGCGTTGACCATCTCTTTTCTGAGATCTGGTTAACCCTGCGCATTTCATAATCTATGCCACCTCTTTTTAGAGTGTTGGCCAAATCGTATCATGCACTTTGTTTTTACAAATTGTGTTATGTAAAAAAACCAAGCTTGCGCAAAAATAAGTCTTACGCCAAGCAGATCTCGCGCAAAACATGAAATCGTGCAATCTGGATCTCGCACAATTCGAACTAGCGCGAAACTTGAACTCGCGCACCTTGCATTGGTTGCTCAACTTAGAGATTTTTATGTAGATCTTGTAATCTCTTCCTGAAATTAAACTTTTTTTTCTTCTTTTGCAGTTGATCTCAGGGAAGACCCAAATGCTGATATACTAGATTCGATCTTTCGAGTATCAGAATATCAAGAGAATTTGTCCCACGTCTCTTTCGTCAATATGATCTTCCCGAGTCCAAAAGAACAATGCTAGCATCTCAAGGGGATAATACTTTATTGTGTTTGATGAATGGTGAACCCCTGGTTAGTTTAGACCAAGTCCCCACAAGAAACCAGCTTTCTTGTTTGGAGATGCCATCAAAAAAAGCTCCGCCCAAATCAAAGCAGAGAATAGGATTTATCGGAGCGAAGACAGATTGATGTATCTTACAGAGATGTCGAGGCACTTATCTCTATCTTGATATGCCCATTTCAGTTATCCTCGACGGATGGCATAGGATTTGACACCAATCCAACAGGCCAGGTGTAACGCCCCAGTCCCAAAATACGTAGGACTAGGAACGTAGACATGCCAGCTGTATACATACAAAGTATACTCCAATATATGGGATCCTCGTATGTATACATAAGCTGTAAATGCAGTAAAACCAAGGCTAACTAATCTCATCCAAAAATGAAAGAATAAAAGATGTCATATAATCAACTATAATTGTCATTTGGTACATGTAGTTGGGCGAACAAATCCACTACCAACTATGAAAAGAAATACATAATAAAAGAAAGAGTTTGGCAAACGAAGCGAAGACGATCAAAATACAATCATCCTCGAAGACATAGAGATGATCTTGGCCACGGCTAGAACACCTGCAAAAGACAAGAGCACACACCTGGCGAGATAACCAGGTCTCAGAGGACGTAACAAGATACTAGAAGAACATGCCATATAAATACTGAATATAAATATGCCACAAACAAAAGTAAGTGACAAGACAACAATAAGGTAATCTAACCATACTAAAGTGAACATGCAGTTGAGAAATAATCCTTTCGACGCATGAGCCCTGGCTGTAAATAGGATCGACATAGTCCCCATATGGGCACCAGGGGCCTACGTCCGTAACGTCCTAAGATCGTCAGAGGGCATCATGTGCAAGGGGTACGTCTATAATGCTCTGGAAAATCAGAGGGCACCTGGAGCCTGCGTCTCCGAAGGAGCGCACAGATAATCAGGAAAGTGCAAAGAAGCCCATACGTCAGGTAATGTTCTCCCCACCCAATGCACCTATCATGTCACATCCACGACCATGTAATACTACTAACCGTCAAGTCTTCTAACATACAACTATTGACAGTTAGACCTAATGCACGTCCTATACGCATCAGTATCAGCCAACACGCAAGTCCGGATACTATATGCTACTCACAACTCACGCATCTCGTGGCACATCAGTGTCAAAGTTTATGTAATACACTAAACTAGTGGTAGTCCCTTAACTCTAGGTCCACATGCAATCAAAGGATAATAACAAAATACAACTAAATCACTGAGCAGGCACTAGGTCAGGAACTGTAATAATGGTACAGTTAAAATAAATAAAAGTAAATACACAGTGATATGCAATAAATAAAATACAGATAAATTATAAACAGTAAATTATGGCAAGGTATCTTGCCTGGTGTGTCGCCTGGTGGTGCGATGTTCGGTCAAATTCCAATAGTCCAACAGCCATGATCGATGTGTAGGGGTTCACGGTCGCGAGAAAATAGGTAAGCATGATTAGTCATGAGTAATGAGGATAATTGGAAGAATTTGGAGTAGATAAATATACAAATTCTTAGAAAAAGATATATTACTTTAAAAACATGTTTATTGTAAAAATTTGTTTACAAAATACTTGAAAATATCTACATATAATAATTTTGAAAATTACATCTTATTAGTCAAAAATTTTCGGTAAAGAAAATATCGTATAAATCGGTAACGACTAGTTTTTAGCAATATTTTGGAAATATAACATCTAAAAACGATTTAGGACTAAAATACTCAAAATATCGTAGGAATATAAAATCACACCCTTAGGGTTTTTAAACCAATTTTTGAAATATAGATCTAGGCTTTAGCCATAATATTTATAATTTTTAGAAAATAGTATAACCCCAAAATAAAATTTTAATAATAGCAATAACCCTAAGTATAACTATAATAAACTAATTATAATAATATTACTTAACCATAACAGTCTACTAATACAGTAATAAAATCCTAATAATACTAAATAATAATAATAATAATAATAATATAATAATAATAATAAAAATAACACAATACTTAAATAGGACAGTTGCTGTCCTTTAAAATCATAAGGAAGAAGGAAGGAGTGAAGAGAGAGAGTAGGCGAGAGGAAGAGGGGAAGCGAGATTCTCACCAGAGGGATCGGCCGGGCTCCGCGAGGACGGCGGTGGCGCTGTGGCTCCGCGAGGGAGGAAGGAAGAACTGGAGAGGGCAGTTGACGGCGCTGTACGGAAGGGGACGGTCGTGCACGGGGGGGAGCGGCTGGGCGCTGGAGGCGGGGTCTCGGGATATGGAGGCCACGTGACGGTTCGGCGTCGGTCGCACAGCGGAGGTGCTGCCGCGGCGATGCATGGCAGAGCGACGCGGTGCCACGACGACTCGAGGGTAGGCGGCAGTGGATCTCCGGCCAGCGCGGACAGGTAAGGGGTGGTAATGGTGGTGTTCTCATTTCTTCCTTTCTTTTTTGGGGATGATGGCGACGGTGGATGCCACGGACGATAGTGATGGCGGTCTCTGTAGGGTGGTTGGCCGAGGTCCGAGGGTGGCTGCGGCCTGGGGTGTGGTGATAGTTTTGGTGGCTGCAGCAATGGTGGGGTAGCGCTGACCGCCAGGGAGTTTGGGGTTGACCGACGATGACGGGCGGTGGTACGGTCTTGAGTGTTGGGGGCGTTGGTGAGGCTTAAGTGGTCTCTGTGGTGCCGTGGTAGAAGGTCGTGGGTTCTACAGAAGGAAGTTGGCCGGACACGAGGTCGGCTTTGGTGGCCAGGGTGGCTGTGAGGTGAAGTCGAATTTGGGGAGATAGTAGTGATCCGGAGTTGCAGTGAGGTGGCCGGGGAGTCGGGGTCCGGGTGGTAATTGGAAGATGGATGATGGTGGTGGCTGGATTTGGTCGGGCTTGGTCGGGTTGAATGTGACAGAGGCAGAGACGAGTCAGGTTAGAGCTAGGTTAGGAATTTGATAGTGTCGGGGTTATCGACAC